>DWAJ01001180.1:0-24361 GCA_018238005.1 Eurema mandarina | reverse complement strand
GGAATGTCTACGAAACATTAATTTTAAACGCAAACCAATTTCTTGGTTGAGTGCTTCGAGAATCGTTAATCTACAATGAACTTTAATAAAGCTAAGCAGATTTGACGACGTCTTAAAATCATCTTTTCATTTCGAAAACATACCTAAATATAGCGCGATTCAGGACTTAAGACGGTTCAGAAATAAGAAACAAGTTTTAGAGGCTTATAGACTTATAGATACCAGTTGAAAATTATTTAAAAGACCATAAATACTTTGATTATTTGGGTATCTGTATCAGGGAGAAAAGAAACAAACACATAGGTACAGCACAGCATAAAAAGGTTTAACCATAGACATAAATAATTTCTTTACGTTAAAATATATGTATCACTTATAAGGCAATATTTTTTACAGGTGGAGCTTTTTAATAGCGTTAATGCTGCTCGGCACAGCATGGGCTTCGGAGGAAGAGGACAGCGTCCCTGATGCTGAGGTTGACGATGAAGATGAAGATTCACCTTTAGACCGAGAGGTAAGAATATCAATTGTCGCTTTATGCTGAGGATTCTTAAACTGAGACCCACAGATCTCCAAAGAGGAACGGAATTAATTTAGAAATGTAACATAGATTAATTCTATAGTTATAGTACGCGTCATTTATATTTAGCGATGGACGAGAATAGCTGCGCATCGGTAGAATCGCGCTCGTAATTGACGTATTGGTGCGAGAAAGACAACACGACTGGGACAACCAATCAACGCTCGTGCACCCGACGATCACGCGCCGCTCCCTCGATACCTTATTTTTGACTTCAGCGCAGATTTCGTTCAGCGCTAAAGATTCGTGACGCGTACTATACCCCATCTTTAAATGTAGATTAACTCTTACAAGAGCTCCATATTAGCAAAAAAATAACTACCTATTATTTGTTTATTTTATAAATTAATTTTAGTCAAGTACTTACACAACCATAGACAATACAGCATTAAAACAAGAAATAGCAACGGCAATAAAACCATAAAAAAAACCTAATCTCATTGCGCAACCGTTAACATTTCGCACATTATTTAAATATTATAAAACAATTTTTAGAGAAAGTTCTCATTACCGGACTCATGACTTCCACAATGTTTTGTTTTGCTTCTATTTGATTTTCGAACGATAATGCAACGCCGACATGTTTGAAAAGCGGAACCATTTTGAAAGTTATCGCGTCTGAATTCAATGAATATAAAGCGAATATTTAATGACGTTTTAGGTTGATATTATTTAAAATACGATACTCTGGTTATATCATTTAAGTTAATACACCTCGTTATGTAAATAGAACGTAAGAAAATAGTATAAACTTACAAATTTATGACGTGTACTTTTGCGATAGGTAATAGTATTTTGCGTGGGAAAAATAAAATGCTAGGTCCTTTGTGATATTAAATGCAATATGTCGCAATGAACCTTAGCTCCATTTGCCCGTTAAGTGTCTTGTAATAATTCTGCAATATAGAAAACTTATAATAAGTAATTCGATAAATATTGATAACAATAACGAAATAATGAATGCGCAACTATATTTATAATTAATAATGTTATTCTATTAAGTACAATAATCCGTAGGTATATGCATGTTATAATTAATTAGATATATTGTTGCGTTTAAACTTTAATGCCGTGTTTATTATACATTTTTACAATGGTTTCAAAATAATAGAACAACAGACTAAGACTCAAGATAAGAAAAAACATATTAAATATTATCCAATATTTTGTGTAAAGGCCCCATCGCGCATGCGTGTGTAAAGTACCAGTTTATTACCGTATACTATAGATAAAATATTTGCGTAATTTTAAACCTAGTAACATACTGTCCACACATGGCGAGTCTACACAAACCAGTTGTTCTTAAACGAAAGTATAAGGCATTCACCTGCGCCATTCACTCTTATTAGTCTATTACCGGCCGCTGATATAATTTCAATTGAACACTGAAAAACGTAAACACAATATACTGTCGCCAAACGTCGCAACGCACGAATAAGCATTGTGTAATTTTGTGCATTGTTTTATTATGGCGGGAAGCCGGTTTCAGTAAATCCTACGAGAACTCGTATTCAAAACTACATAAAGATTATAATATTTTGTAATAATACGTACAACACATACAAGCAAATAATTTCCGCAGTTTTACCCGCCTAAATTCTAATCAAAATCCTATCAATATTTTTGGGTTTACAAAAAGTTAGTCATAAACTATAGGTAGCTACCCAAAGTACTTACAAAATAATAAAAAAAAAATTTTTGATTTATTCAATGCAATTATATTAAGTTCGACTTTCCCACTCATAGCAAATATGCGGGATCTCAACGACAAAAATACCCAAGTAAATATATTGACGAAACTGAAGATGTCCCATTAACAGCATTACTAATCGATGCCTATGCTGTAACAGTAACTTAATTACTTAATTTTCGTCACACTGTTATGCAATTTTAAATTTGAGGCAACATTAATCTTAAATCAAACTATTTAATAATAGTTTGCTCTGATTCGAGTAGGTACCTATTCATTGCTTTATATTGACACCGATAGGCTGTTATAGTGCTTCATAAAATTAGCATGGTTACGAATATGTTAAGCATTTTCTAATTACCTATCTGAAGTCGTTTTCGAATAAAGCTTCTTATTTTGATATTTAATGCTAGCCGCGAACTGCGGTACTATAAGTACACATTAACCTTCATCTTGAAAATTAAAATATTTGATTTAAAAAAACGTGTGAAAATTGGTTGCGTATTTTTTAAGATTTAGGCATATATAGCGATTAGGCATATACAGACAGAAGAAAGCGACATTCTTTTATGCTATCTGATAATAAATTTGAATGTAGGTAGTTACCATACGTAAAATATTATAACAACGTCTCTAACATATTCTCGAATTAAATTATTGAAACAAAATAAAATGTTCAATGCTACATATTAGTGTAAGTTCATGGCCGTTAAATTAAATAACTCAATTCTATTTCTAGGAGTCACGCAACCTTAGACCAAGAGCATACACCCCCGTGGCATACCCCAACACATTGCCCAGTGGATTCCGCCCGACACCGTCGCTGGCTGAACTGGCCGGCTACCAGAGGCAACAGGAGCAGGAGTACATCGTGCCCACGAGGCCCCAGCAGATCTACATTGAGGAGCAGAGGCCCCCGCAAAGAGCCCCACATAGAAAGGTACCCTTTATTTAATATTATCGTATTGTGGCAACACAGCACTGCTATTTCATGAAGAGTTAAATAGAATAATAACAGGCAATCCTTTTTTTTATATTTTAGGCGTTTTTATAAATCCAAATAAAGCCATCTTAAATAAAAATTATAGAATTTAAAAAATATACATAATATATAATTAAAGTTACACATTTTACTCTTACATATTTTTAAACGACTAGCGGAAGTGACTACAGAGTAGGTATAAGTTGTGTAACCGCTAAACAACTACTCGGCTTCTGTCAACTCGTTGACGTTTCATCTATAGCTTGCACATAGACAACGATGACGTCACTTTGTGTTTTGGCGAGAAATTTAAAAAAAAGATTTTTAGTAATTCAATCTCTAGAAGGTCAATGTGTGTCTGTGGTATTGGAAGCACGTGTTGCTGATTGCCACAACCAAATATCGACTTATTTTATCTACACACAACTAGACATTGGCAAAATTGTGGTAACGCAACACTGCCATTCCACCAAGAAAGAATAAGATAATTCAATCTCCTATAGTATTGTATTCAATTAATTTCCAATTATGTATTTGAAGCCTCAAGAACAGCAACGTCCAGCGAAGATCCAACAGTCATCATCAGAAGAAGAAGAGTTAGAAGAGAAAGAGGAGCCGGACCGTCTCTCCGCTTTGCTGCAGCAGTCTAAGTTCGACTGCGTGAGCCGCAAGACCGGCTACTACGCTGACGAAGACCTGAACTGCGAGGTGTTCCACTACTGTCAGGATAACGTGAAGCACTCCTGGATCTGTCCCGATGGATTCACCTTCCACCAGGTGAGAATTGAAACTATACATATATTTATAACGTTAAATTATTCATTATAATAATTATACCTACCTCGTTATGTGAAGTTACCAATATATTGAGAGAGATGCTATATGCTTTGAAAAGATTATTTTGTCTTTAATTGTAATGGCTATTTTTTACCCAGAACGGAACGGATATGCGTTTTAGGTGACAGATGTTTGTGTGTGCGTTTATGCATAGTAAATAGTAATGTTCCCAGTTCCCACCTATCTTCTAAAGTAATGATCCGAATATTAGTGTAAAATAATGTTGCAATATAATCAAAACGAAATGTCCGATTACAATTCTGTTTATTTTATTCTATTTCGATGAGATTTTTACCGCCGTGTGTTTTTTTCGAAATTTTTAATTTTGTTTTCTTGTCTTGATTTTATATACAAACTTACGCGATCTCCATAATAGCGAATTTTTTTGTCCTGAACTAATAATCATACATATAGTTTGCCATGCCCCGAAATATTCGTTGTGTTCAATGGAGGATTATGTATAATTTATTTAATAATATTTACTCCGATGCGAAATTCCAGGTCCACCTTATCTGCATGCCGCCAACGCACGACAACATTTGCCAAAAGTCATCCAAGTACCACTTCGTTAATGAGTATCTGTACAAGCCGATCAACGAGGAGGAGGTGCAGAGGAAACCTAACGCGCCCCTCAAGTACTCCGAGAGGTACTACCCCTCCGAGGTGTACAACGACGACCGATATGAAAGAGAAGATGAAGAAGAGGTAGGCCTTATTTTATAATGCTATTTATTATGATAAGTCATAATATACCGTTTACAAAGTTGAAAGTAAATAAATAATGAGCGTCTTAAACATCATTAAAGGTAATAACCATGATCTTTGTATAGGAGGCAGATCCTCGCAGACAGCAACAACAACAACAAGCCCAACAGTTACAAGAGAGGCCATCACAGAGACAACAGTACCAACCTCAAGTCTTCAGATCCGCTGAAGAAGTCAACATACCTCTCATCCAAAGACGCCCTCAACGTCCCTACGACTTTGAAAACTAAAATAAAGCTCTTTGCCAATCCCAAAATTCTCAGTAAACTCTTATGAGTTACTTTAATTAGCCGACTTGCCAGTAGTCGACAATTAAAAGAATACTCTCGGTGCTAACTCACTTATTTTATTAATAAGTACTTTTTTACGAGCAAAATATTAAAGTTTAAGTTTAAATAAACTTATTTATGACACTGTACAATAAAGTATTTTAAACGATATTTGTAATATACAAATTAGTTGTAAGCTAGTCTACTAGTGCTAAGGAAAT
The DNA here is from genome assembly GCA_018238005.1 of Eurema mandarina. Classification (NCBI taxonomy): domain Eukaryota; kingdom Metazoa; phylum Arthropoda; class Insecta; order Lepidoptera; family Pieridae; genus Eurema; species Eurema mandarina. The sequence goes on along the minus strand of DWAJ01001180.1, from coordinate 19,017 downwards.
AAAATATAACTTTTATAAAAGTGTTTCATTACTGCGATGTAATATAATATTCCTATTTCTTACGCTCTCCATAAAAAAATGAACATAACAAAATATGTTTAAGTGACAGTCGACAGATAAGATTTGACAGTTCAAGACAAGTTCTGCTTACAGTGTTTACTAGTAAAATGTTGTTTTTAATAAAGTAAAATGCACTGCCATTTCACCAAGAATGGAATAAAAACCTATCTCTTATCAAATTACTAAGCACCAGCGTTTCGAAATTAGAGACTAATCATCGAAAATTCGAAGATGAGCTATTCAGATTATAAATCATATCACGAATCATATATGCAAAACAATCATGGTTCAAATGCTTTACATACAATTTTGTGTATTTTCTTCACAGTTCAGTGTACTTTATTATGTTCAATCAAGGAAAAGAAAACTTATCGAACCGTTTATGTGTATGAATATCTTATTATAGTGCTTCCTTTGATATTAGCGCATACTGTACTGGCAGAGTATATCTATCAATTGAATGCTTTCGTAGCTTTATTATTACTATATAGCATTGTACAGAAAATAAATAAATCATATTCAAGTATATTTCATAGCAAAAAAGACGTACTAAGTAAAAAGTTACATTCCATAACCTGTATTAGGGGGCTAACCTATTTAATAACTAGTATGTGCATACTAGCCGTAGATTTTAAGGATTTCCCACGATACTTAGCAAAAACAGAAACATACGGCTATAGCTTAATGGATACAGGAGTAGGTTTATTTGTTTTAATAAGTGGTCTTGTGCATAAAGATTTAAGGACACATAGTTTTTCTAAAATAATGATAAGTAACTTGAAGTTCATATCAATTCTTATTGTACTGGGTGTAAGCAGATATATTTCGATAAAACAATTGGATTACCATGAACATGTAACAGAATATGGTGTGCATTGGAATTTCTTCTTTACTTTAGCTTTTTGCAAATTATTTTCAACTGTTATTTTATTTTTCTCTGATAAAACATTATTACTAAGTATGTGTACAATAGTTGTTCACGAGTTGTTGTTATTTAGTGGTTTACAAGCATGGGTCTTCAGTGGAAGCCCTCGTTTAAATCTATTAGATGCTAATAGAGAAGGCACATCATCAAACCTTGGTTATGTTTTCCTATACATATTTGCAGTACATGTTAAGAAGATGCTTTCAACCAAAAATACTAACACAGTTTTATATAAACTATTGATGTATTCTTTATTCTTTCTTATATTAGCATATGTTGTTAATTTGATTTTACCAACATCAAGAACTTTAGCAAACACAGGTTATTGCACATTCTTAACAAGTGTTCTTTTGACTGTGTTAACTATTATGTATTTTATAGAAATGTGCCTAAATTATAGCCCAAATATGCATTTTCAAGCTCCCATTATTGTTACAGAAGTTAATAACAATGGTCTTATATATTTTTTAATTTGTAATCTGTCGACAGGCTTTGTGAATATTGTATTTCAAACTTTACATCTTTCATCTGTGGCCACTTTTGTCATCTTAAATATTTATATGATTTTTACATTATATGTAACAGTATATTTAAATAAAAATGCTATTAAAATTTAAATAAGTTTTATGTTTTATTAATTCGATAGTATAACAGTATTTATTAACATGTAACATAATTGAACCCTAAAGCTTATTGTTACACCTATTATGTTAAATAATTATAACATTGGCTTTCTAAAGTTCGACTTATTAAAATAAGTAATAAGTATGAAAAGGAAACTTAACAGTATAATGTACTCAGATAATTATTTTGAGGAATAAATTATTTGCAAAATTTGGCAGTTCATGTTAGTTGACTACGAATATATTAAAAAAATAGTTTATATTGTCAACACCATACCGATAACTAAAAATATTTTACAATCTCCAACATTATTAAAGATAACTTTATACACAATATATTATAATATGGTATCTAATTTTTTTTATTAATTTTTCATGAAATAATTTTTAAGTCTACTAATTTTTTTATTATGGGCCCAATAATGTATGGTCCTTGTTATCTACTCATTTACCCTGCTATCTATTTATCTTTGGAAGAAAATTCAAATACTTAACATTAGTTTTCGTAATGGGTATCCTTATTATATACACTGGGTATATATCAATTCTGAATATATATATTACTTAGTATTGAAAAATTTAAAGCCTTAAAATTATTTAATACATACTATATTAATCTCACTCATAGTATGTCTGTCGCGACAGTCTTTAAAATGGCGTACGACAAACAATAAATGCGAAAGTTTGTAAGTTAAGTTTCAAAATATTCACTATGCCTCATAATGTTAGTTGTAAATGTAGGTTTTAAAGACCAATCTAAGCATGATCGGCACTGGATTATAATATAAGAAAAAAAATTGATTCATTCAATTCTTCCTCATTCAAACTCAAAAAAGATACTTTTGTAACATATAATATGCTTAACTGTACTTAGTATTGCCGTTTATAAAATAATTATGAATTATAAAATAATGTCTTATAAGGTTCGTTGTAATAAATGTTGCATATCTTCAGTCTTAACAACTCGTGAGAATTTTGATAACAGTCTTAAGAAACAAGTGAACAAAATATAAATAACTATTACAATAAGAAGAAAAAGATAAAAAAATAAATATGGAAATCTGACAGGCGACCAAAACACTGTGTACTGAAGATGGTTGTTACTATTTTCTGAAAATAAAAAGTTTTCAAACAATATTCAGGCATTAAATGATTATTCAAACTATCTTCTAAATAATGTACCACATATATTTTGTGTGACTTGACTATTAATTATAGTGGACAGTTCAGTAGGAACTTCATCTAATGATAAGCAACCACATGGAAAAAATTACTTTTAAAATAAAGTTTTTGATTAGTATTGATAATTCCAAGACTAATACCTCATTTCTAAATCCTTCAGTTAAATTAAAGTGTTTGAATAAGAGCATATTTAAAATATTACGAATTATTATATTATACGAATTTTCAACTCAAAACTATATCTACAAAGGAACCAAATTTACACTAAAATAAAAAAACTAGCCAGTTTTAACCAAGAAGTTACCATTTTCGTAGTAATTTCGGGAATTTCCTTACTTTGTGACGTCTATGGTACCTAAGCTACAAACTTTCCAAATTTCGAGTGCCTACGTTTAGCCGTTTTAGCTGTCAGTCAGTCAGATTCTTCTTTTAAATTTATAAAATAGAAATATATCTTACCCATAACAGCAGCCCCAAATCCTATATGACTGGTCCCCATTCTATATGAACATGTCGGTACATAGATCTCATATAGATCCTCTTGATCATCTATAGGAACTGTCAAAACTGGATCTTTGTATTGCAGTAAATGTGTCTCTTTGTACTCAAAGTCCCGCCTCTGTTGGACATATTTTGATCTATGTTCGTGAGCACAGAAAAATACATCTGGATGTATGGAGTTTATCACCTAAAAATAATAATAAATATATTTAAAAGCCATTAAAATACCAGTTGGATTGAGCTTGAATCAAATAGACCTACATAATGGCCTGAAAAAATATGAAATATTAACATGTGCAGCACAAGTTAATATAATTTCCTACTTGACTTAACTATGTCATATTTTATCGAGAGTCATCTACCTACCTTATAATGGTGCATGGAGGAACACTGGATTTTAGTTGGTATGGCAAAATGTTAGTGTTAGCATAATAATACTGTTTCGACTAAATACTTACTTGTTTAGCGAAAACAGGCCTTTGAAGCACCGGGAAGTGTGAAATCGCAATTTTGAAGTTCAAATCTCCTTCATCAAGGGGTTGGGGCACAGCGTACGTTATTGTGCTGACTTTGTAGAAGGAAATATTGTGATATACTATAACAGATGGCTGCGAGAACACTTGATTAAATTCAATGACTTTATCCCTTTTTATTGGTTCGTTTTCACCGCCAATGTCATTGTCTCCAGGTATCCATACTTGCTGAAATAACAGTGCATTTTATGCCTCAGGTAATTGTTTTTTAAAGAACATATATTTGTAAGTTTATATTTATATAATTAATTTGTTTTCTTCGTAAACTATTTTATTTAATACTTCAAAATACAAAAAGATTCTATAGTGAATTATGCTACATACAACATTATATTAAAAAATTGTTTTAACTGATGAATTGAAAATTGGTTTAGTGAAATTTTTTTTATTAAATATATACAGGAGCAATAGTAGTAACTTACAATAACAGGATAATGTGGGTCAAATATATCAGATAATCTTTTAACGTAGCTGTGAAATTGAGCCCTAGTTGCAATACTGCCCTCATCCATTAAGTCTCCTAAGAAGACTAACACATCTGGCCTAAAATGTTTTTCTACCACAGAATAAGTAGATCTTAGATACCTGAAATTATTTGTTCATATTATTGCATTTTATAAAATTTTTAAAAGTTTATGAGGAGATTTAAGGTAGGATTGAATTTATCACGAGCTTAGAGATTGACAGGACAGGATAAGATTAGATTAGTAGTCTAGATGGATAAAAATTTTAACATTTTTAAGTAATAGATTTTTTTTAGGTACCTATCACTGTCCCAATTAAATAGGTAACTCAATGGAGGGGGTACAGCTAAATCCCCCTGGATTTGAGGATCAGCTATAAACAATATCTTCGTACACAATTGTTCATCTTCACATTTTAATGTATTCCAAAATAGAGGCTGGATCTTATAAGCCAACCATTCACTGTAAAGAACGGCTCCGAAAGAAATACCGATTAGGTATTTCACAAAGACACTGAAAAATATAAAGAGTGGATATAATATTTAATTTATAAAAAAAAATCCTGAAAAAAACATATCAATTATCTTTTGTGTACCTTCTGCGTAAATACATATGTGTATCTTTAAAAATGTTCCTTTAAAAAGACAACTGGAGGTGAAATGTTTTTATTTTTAACTACATTAAAATTAAAAACATTACAATTGTTTACAAATTTCAAATTCGTAATTTTAAAAAATCTGGAAGAACAATCACTGTCGACTGTCAAGTGTCACTGTGTCAGAGGGGTTTTTTTTATAAAAATAAAAAAATACATACTGATGAGTGATGGCAGAAATTAATAATCAAGTTCAAGATTCAGAAATTGTCTAAAGGTAGTGAAAATTATTATTTTGTTTTATTTTACTCATATTATTTATTTATTTATAATACTTTATTGTACATTACATAAAAAATCAAAATAAGTACATGTAAAAAGTTACAGAATATAATGTACAATAGGCGGCCTTATTGCTGAATAGCAATCTCTGCCAGGCAACCTATTTGCATATTTAAGATACAATCTACAGCTTATATATAATTTACATAGATATTTTTTATCTTCACTCTTAAATGTTTATCTTGAATGCTTTTGTAAATAAAGGTTACAAAATAGAACGTTTCATTTGCAATTGCGGCGGTTTGACAGGTCAGCTTCGTGCCTCTGTAGATTTCCAAGTAGCGTTTAATTTATTTTGTGTTACTTTTTGTTTACGCATCAAAAGAATAATGTATTTCATAGTAATTAGATTTTATCGTATTTTAGTTAATACCTAGTGCACTAACAGTGTTACATAAACAGTAGAGTTGCAATAGTGTCGGCGATTCGTGCTTATGATATAGGATATAACAACACGATACGTCAGTGAATGAATGTCGGCTCTAAAATAATGGATGTGGATACTCCTAACATATTGAAAAGGTGCAGCAGTGCGCCGCTGATCAATGAAACTGCATCAACAGCAGCTACGTCGCCTACAACGACTACAGCGCCCAGGTAATTGTGTTCGTCACGCCTCCCACGATCTCAGAAATTGTCGCTACCTTAATACCTGCCTATTTTTGACACCTGCTCAGCATGCTAGTAGGTGACATGTACGTATCTAGCGTGTAATTAAATGCTGCACGCCCATGCAACAAACCAATATGTTGTGCAAATGTAGCTTTGATAAAATATTTAAATGTTTGTGATATATTGATAAGTAATCACTATTGTAACTGCTCTCTCTGTGGTTCAGTGAAAAGATAAACATTGTTGATATGCAGTAATATTTTAATGAATCTCATATTTTTTGTAGAAAAATAAGGTATTTGCTATTGGTATATGCTTCTTTATTTTATTGTTTATATTGTATTGCATTTTGTAGCTCTGCAACAGATTGCTATTGATATAGTGTATGTATTATTGGTTTAAATAGAAAATAATACTAAGATGTGTACTGTATGTATGTATGTTATATATTTTTATCATTCCTGTGTGCTTGACTTTATCCAGTCTGCTTTCATTGTAAAAAATAACAATTATTATCCAACAATTTTTCTATCTAATAATAAAGAGAAGATACAGACTGTTTCAAATTGTTGAAATGCTACAGAAAATACTCTCAAAAATTAAATAGGGTGCAATTTTAAGTTAACAGCTGTTTTAAAATGCTATTATATAATCAATTGTTTTATTACTGTTATCATATTTTTAAATAATAATTATCTTCAAGAGATTGTTTAAAAGTAGTTTATTTAAATACCTTAATTTAAATGTTACATTCCCATCAAGAACCAAAATCTCAGTTGTTCGAAATAATGTGAATTATTTTATGTCATTTTCCATGTAATACTAACAACATTCTGTTGTCCAATATGTTTGGTTATTCTATATCAATAATAATAATACCTGTTATAATCTATACTATCTATACAAATATTATAAAAAAGTAAAGTTTGTGTGTTTGTTAAATTGTAAGGGGTAATCTCGGGATCTACTGAACCGATTTTAAAAATTCTTTCATAGGCTATATAAAAAAACGATTGTTAACATTATGTCCAACAGAGTGGGCATGGGTCAGCTTTTAATTTTATAAATTTAAATGGTGAGGATATGTGTTACATATTTGTTTCTCTATCAAGCAAAAATTACTAAATGAATTTGATAAAAATATTGCTTGTAGTTTGGACTCTGAATTAACTAATAGGATACTATTTTATACTGAATAGTGTGTATAGTATTATTATTCTATAAAAATATATCTATACTAATATATAAAGCTGAAGAGTTTCTTTGTTTGTTTGTTTGAACGCGCTAATCTCAGGATCTACTGGTTCGAATTTAAAAATTATTTTTTTATTGAATTGATCATTTATCGAGGAAGGTTTTAGGCTACATAATATCACGCTGCCACTAATAGGAGCGAAGATATAATGGAAAATATGGAAAAAACGGGGAAAATTATTCATCTTTGAGGGCTTCCTTTGCGTGCGCTGCGAAAATGGTTCAAGATACAAAAATAATATGTATGCAAGAATTATTCCTCTTTAAATGATTTAAAAAAAAGTCCGCGACAGTATATGTCTATCTTCTAAGATTGACTCACTATAACATAATAATAGAAATAGATCCGAAGGGTACGAAGTCGCAACAGCTAGTCTACAATAGCTGTAGCATTTGACCCCCCTTTCAATCTCTTTTACAGTTAAAAAGTAGCCTATATCCTTTCTCAGGCTCTTAGACTATTTGTGTACCAAATTTCATTATAATAGAATTAAATTGGTTTAGTAGTTTTTGTGTGAAAGCGAGACAGACAGACCGAGATACTTTCGCATTTATGATATTAGAATGGATTATAAATATATTGTAATAAAATTATACTGGAAACTCTAAATAATTATGGAATGCAGTTGTTATCAGACCAATGTGACCAAAGTGTATTATCTATATGCAATGTCATCTATTCATGATATACTTAATTTTTGATGTTTTCTTTCATAGATTGAATGTAGCTAAAGGTTTTATTTGTTTTAATCTTCAATGCTCTTTTCAAAACTAGTAAAGTACGAAGTTATGAGTAGAAAAAGCTGCTGGATCATTTTGCTAGCTAAAGTGGATAAGTGTAACTATATTATTCCTGTAAGAACTATAGGAAATTAAAATGTAAATAAAAGTACATAGAATAGCCACAAACCTTACAATAGGTGTTTTAATGATGCCTTAATATGCCAATAAAAAATCTTCGAATTTTGAAACTATGTCTAAAGAGGATCAAAGGTGTGAACATTCAATTTTATTTCATTATACAAATAAATGTATATGAAGTATACATTATATGTATCCTATGATTATTTTAATTCAATTATTCAGTATTCTAGTAAGAAATAATAATGAGTATAAACAGAAGACATTACAAATTTGCAGTGCATATTATTTAGAGGGAGGTTGCTTGCACAGTTGTTCTGATATTGTAGGTAATTTATAAATTTTATTTGAAGGTGTTGTAGATATGTTGATGAATTTTTGAGCAAATTATTGTGCTCTATGCATTTTATTTGCTTGTTAGATGATTTTATTATATTTCTCGATAACAATTTTTATTTTCTTTTATTAATTTAATGTACTTGAAGGGTAAATTGTTAAAAAGTTTTTCTCTGTTGTAGAAGCACGTCATTCTTCGGCATGTTCTCGAACAACAGCCTGCCTCGGACGAGGAGTAACAGCATCAGTTGCAGTCCACTGTCAGCCGCTATTAATATACCTGTAAGTGTTTATATATTCATACATACCTTTTTCATATGTGCGTCATTGCCTGTGAAGTGTAACGAGATAAGGAAAGAAGAAAGTTTCCTATGTAGATGGAGGAATATGACCCTTCTCTAAACCATAATAATAGGATTCTGGACACTACACACACGTTACTGTATAGATTCAGTAGATTTTAGGTACACATACAAAGAGTAAAAACTGTAAGGTATTTTCCTGTCGCGTTGTCAGATAAAATCAAGGTATTTGCATAGCGATTAATTGGTCACAGTCTCTGTTTATTATATCTATCGTTGTTATAGATCTTATTAATAGGCTTGTCTCTGCTATTATTTGCCAAAAAGCCCGCGATAATGATCGTGGGAAGGTTCAGATGAGCGCGTTTTGTGATCCGCCCGTGGCATTGATGCGTGCGTGCCTGACATATCTGTTTCAATCAGAGTAGTCTGTGTCCCGTGGTTTACTAGCATGATACTAACGGTAAAATATGGTTCTTCGTTTTAGTGTGAAATTAACATATGGATACCAAAAGGAGTCCGCCATAAATCCCTCCCTCCCTAAAAATAAACTATTTATAATACTATATTTTTTACCAATGGGAGTAGGTATCACCCTATTATTATTACATATTATTACTTTTGATTCATTTACTAAAGTCGAAATTCATCCCGTTTGTTCTGTTTCCTGTCTGATACTTTCATACCTCTTTTAGATGCGTTGCCTAAACATAGGGTCCTGACAGACGGATAACGAAGTGATCTCTGAAGAGCTTAATTTATATGAGTATTTATTATCGTGCGCTTTCTATGAGTTCTTTTCATCTTAATAACACCGTGACGGACATACGACACAACTGAATGGAAAGTTATGTTGTAGAGTATATTATTTTAATAAAATATCATGTTATGGGTGGGCGCTTAGTACTAAGACCTTAGTTTCATCCTATTATTTTCTTCTTATATTAAAAACGAACGAAACGAAACGAACGTTTGATTGGATAGTACATTTGTTGCTCTTCCGTGCTAAAACTACCGATTGGGTTTTGGATGAAATCCTTTAAAACAAGGGAATGCTACTCTACAAATTTGTTCGATGTTGAGAAGTATGTAGGAATGTTGTTTCGAAAAGATTATGTATTGAGGCACAATAATTTAGATTCTTGTGGTATACAAGAATCTGAATAGCACTTCTCTCTAATTAGGGTACTTAAAGCTTACTACTCAACCTTCAGTAGTTCCAGCTCCAGAGCTGTGTGTGATAACCATTGTCCTATTATATCACAACACAGGTCTTTACTCATTATTGATAAGTCATTAGTTACGGTCGCCACAGTATTTGATTAAAGACGACTTGAAGACCGCTTGACGCAGTGGTAACATTAACTGCTTTCTGCGCGAAGTGGTTCGTGGATTCGATCCGGAAAAATAAATTTGTAATTCATATTTGCATTATACTTAGGTCTGTGTGTTGCTATGTATTGTATGTGTGTATTTACAAAAGAAAAGTATGTATAATATGTCATTTATTCCGTTATCTAGTTGCCATAAAACAAGTTCTGCTTTGCGTAGGACTAGATGGCGCTGTGTATAAATGTCCTGAAAATATTTATTTATTTATTTATATTTGTCGCAGGTGTTGCAAGGCGCATGCGGGCGCCGTCTGACGCCGCGCGTCAACCAGCTGCGCGCGGAGGAGTGCGCCGACGTCAGCAACACGCGGGAGCTGGCGCACGAGCGCGAGGTGCACAGCGCCATGGCCATGGGCCAGTCGTGCGAGGACCTCACGCTGGTCACCGGCCTGGCTAACTCGCCTACGAGAGTACACAGGTAGGTGCAAATTCATGGTAGTGTCATCAGACATTACATCTAGACATAAGAGTCATGCTTTTGATACCATTAATTAATTTATGTTTATTCATGAGCATTCTGATTTCACTAGAATCCGATGATTGCGGAATTACTAGCGCAAAAATTTAACTTTTTGAAATTTTAAAATTGTAACCTATAAAAAATCAAAATGTGTGTTCCTTTTTATGTAAATTATGTATCTCATCGATCAACCTGTCGCTCTCTTTACTTACAAAGTGGCCCTAAAAAAACCATATAAATAAACCAAAGAATCATCCAGACATTTAACCACTGGAACTTAAAAATGGCTCAACAGTACGCGTCTCGTTTCAGATTCTCCACAGTGGTGTCTCCGTCCCCGCCCCGCAAGTTCACGACGCGGCGCAGCCTGTCGCCCAACCCTCTCCGAGCATCCAGCTTCAGCCCCATCAGCAGACCCAACGTGCTGGTGGGGAAACGGAGGTGCGACGACTCCGAGACCTCGCTCTCCAAGAGGATGTGCACGGACCGGCTGACCCCCTGCACCCCTGGAACACCAGATTCAGACTCCCTCGACTGCACCTTCAGACCAGTCTCCCCGCGAGGGCAGCCCATGAACGAATCGGACCATGACACGCAGAACCATAAGACCAACCCCAGCTAATATCAATAAAACCCAACCTACCAAGGCCTTAACGTGGGAAAAATTCATTGAGACTAAGTGGAAATCTTGTTAGTCAGGCAACTTTTGGTCTGACTGGAACTGGAGGAACTGATTGTGTGGTGCAGAAGTCGCCCCGTTAGTGGGTTTAAAGTGATGATATCTTAATTACGAAACGGCTCGATTTCTATAAAGATAAATTTTAAGAATGTTGTAGGTATCATACTACTATTGACTATGCAAATTATTCCACGGTATTTATTAAGAACTCTTTTCCATACAAGGACATTTCTAATTAAATCGTCGATCTGTTGAAATCTTTTTACAAGATTTGTTCAAGACAATATTTCACTCAAAACACTAAATTTGTGAGTTCCTTATAATGCACAGATTAGTAAGCATTTAGAGAGTTAATAATTAAGTCATTTTAAATTCGACTATTACTATAAGTCATAAAATAAACATTTATGATATAAGTAATATCTTTTGAGTTAATTTAGAAATGACCTTGTGTAAGTGAGAAAAAATTTAACAATAAGAGCCTAAATGCTGGAACGACCCCTATTATGAACTGTTAGTTCCTACAACGTTGTCGTCGAGTGCCCTTTTATAGCCAAAGCATCAACTTTAATGTATATATACACAGTAAGGCTTGTACATAGCAGTAGACGTAAGAATATAGCCATTATATTAAATTTAGTTAGGGAGTAGTTGGCTCCAATCATCCCGCCTTATCATTTTATTGTAGAACATTCTGGCGCTTTCATATTATATAGTAGATTATTTATAACTGATGTATCAAAATCAAATGTATCTTTATCTAACTTGGTTATGTACTAAAGTAACATCTATGAATTGTCATGGTATTAAAAAATCTTCATATAAAATCATTTCATTTATAAAGCAAATTTGTTAATAGAATTATTACTGTGTTTGTTAGTTCAGTTTCATGGGTATTGAATAAAAATTTATACGTTCATATTACGTTTAATTTAAAATCGCGCAAATAATATTAAGATTTTTTTTATATAAGAAATATTACCCAATAAATACTAAATCCCTTTTCAATCTGTTACTAGAAGAAAAGCGCCAAAATATTGTATTTGTAATGAATTCTGTTAGTGAACTTATAATTATTGTTTGGTTTGTTTCATTGTGTTCATTATTCACTTGGAATAAATATTGTTTTGATTGTACCATATTGGTAGATTCTATTCAATGTTGTTATATTATATGCATGTATTAAATGGTTGAAAAAAATTAAAAAAAGTATTTCATCATTATTTACAAACATTTTGTGCAAACGACAAACATAAGTGATATTCTAAATTATTTTTATTTACAGGATTTTTTGCTTCAATTGAATTGAATAGTACCAAATGTTAATAGAAGACTTTATAGGATATAGCAACATTGAATAGAAAATATATTATTATTGTGATAGATATATTGGAATTATTTTTGTATGATATTGTAACATCTCGTACAAAGTGTGTACAGAGTCATTACCTCATAACCTCAAATATAAAAATGACCTGTTATAACGTGCATTTGTTTTAATTTGTATTTTAGTGTGTAAGGTTATTTGAGTGCAATTCTTATTCCCTTTCCTTCTAACATCATATTGGTAGTCTCCTGCATTATACTTAAGTCCCACAATTAGCACAAAACAATTATATGCCTAATTATTGATCATCTGTGAGTGGGACGAACTCTGCTTTTTATGATATACAATCAATTAAATGTATTAAAAAATGAGACTTAATTTCCGCTGAACATCAACCTTTAAAAGTGATTTGAGTAAAATAAATAATAAGAAATATGCTTAAGTCAAACACTTCTTGTGATCAGTGTTTTACAACAGTTTTCTGTTATAAATTCTGAGACGTTATAACTTATAAATTCTGACGTAAGAGGGCGTTTACGCAGGCGTGACGCAGTTTCCGTGCGGGACTTCGCGACATTTCGTAAAAAAATAAATAAATTATTTTTCTCAACAGAAGGTCAACAGAATTGGGGTACCTAAAATTTGGAGTACGTTTTATAATTTTCAACTATGATTTTTCATACTTAACAAAAACATGGTTATTTATTACTTCAGATCTTTTTCTTCTATGGTAAATAAGTGTAGTTACATACATAAAATTAACTTCTAAAGTAGTTTTATACCAATTATAAATATATATACAAAAAGCATATAATTACACCTTTACTACACATTTACCTATGAAAAAAAGATTACCTATTGATCATATTCCAAATTTACAGAACTGATAATGACATATTTAACTTGTATTGTTTGTTTTAACAACACAAAATCTATATTATTGATTACCCCCGAGTTCCAACGGACCGGACTCTGTATGTAAATATGTAACCATTTTGTACTTTTTGTATCTACAGTCTCAGATGTATCATCTCATTTGATCGTGATTAAATCACAATTTAAGAACTTTTGACTTTTATTTCATACCACCTGTGCCCACTTCGTTGGGTAATAATAGTCCGGGATCCCTGGTCAATTTATACAATTGATTACTATCAAGCTAATTTTTCGTGAGTAGCTTTATTTTGATGAGACGCCCTATAATTTCCTATACCAAACTCTCGATTGTGAGTTTGGTATAACAGAGGTAGCAAGGATAAAATATGTCGATTTGGTAATTCTTAAATATTTATTACTAACTGATTTTTATTGTGTATATCTCAAGATAATTATCTAAATTACTTGAAAAAGTCCTACAAAATCTATGCTTTGATCAGAGTCCCCTCTTAGAATTTATTACAAAAATCAGTACATATATCAATATTTTCTAGTCTAAAAATTTACGTAAAGATATACACATACACAAATCCTTAAGTTACTTTTAAATTTTATTATTAGCTACAAATGGATTTGGCTGAAATTTGATATGATTATTCTCAGTGGCGTAACTATACCGGGCTCGGGGCATATTCTTTTGATCTATCAGTCAAAATGCGGTCCAATCAGTAAAGATCAATTAAATAAGATATCTGCTAAAAATATAAAAACGTCCCGTCGCATTTTTACAATTTAAGAGCTCCATATGAAATAGCCCTAAACGGTGTCGTCATGTCGTAATGTCGTCATGGGATGGAATAAAACTCACGGGTTCAAACCAAAATCACTTTTATTTACAAGTCACAGTTTACATTTTAATGAACGTATAATAATATTAATAAGAAAAACAGCTTTAAAATGAACTATTCTAAAACTTACCATTAATGAACAACATTATTATAACATTCCAATATTTTGTACTCTTTAAAATGTGATAAATTACAAAACATTCGACATTGTTGCAAATAATCTCACAATAATTACTATGTAAATTACAATTAAAACATTACAAAATCCATTTATAATTAAATAGCATTAGCAAATTCCGCCAAATACAATACATACCTTATATAAAAATTAATTGCTCTCGGAAGCAAGTTGAATCTATTCATTTCACAACAAAATTGGAACATCTTATAAAATTAGTCTAAAACTATTTTCGACAATTCTGTACAAAATAAATATATATTAAAAAGATTATGATTCGGAAAAGTGATAAATTCATATAAACATTTTCCAAGTTCCAATAGGAAAACGCCAGTTACTCCAACCAAAGATCAATTTCAGTTTCGCATAGGTTTCAAAAATCGGTAATAATTGCTCAATTCTGCTAAAGCTTTTTCTCGAGATTTATTGCCAAACACTCACAATTTTTCTAATTGAAATCAGCAATTAAATATAATAGGGGGAAAGATAAATATTCATTAAAAATAAATTAATACTAAAAGTATTCCACACGAAGCCGCTAATTACCTATAATTTCCTATAGGAAGACAGCATCCCGAAGCAAACAAGCTGAGTGTAAGTACACTGTGGTTTGGCGCGATTTTGGTTTACATTTTTCTTTTCAAACAAAAACAGGGAGTTCCAAAACGGAGAAACTAAGTTTCGTTGGAGATCTCAAGTCTAAACGGTGGTCGAAAATCGCCATATTTAAATATGGCACGAATGGGGATACCACTAAAATAAATAAGTCTGCGATTTCCGCGTTATAAAATAAAGACTACCGACTAAATGTTAAAAATTATATAAATTTTGTTAATATTAATGAGCAAATAAGAATAAATAACAAAATATGAACGCTGATCTATATAAAACTTTTATAAATGATAACCAATGAAGAAATGGAAAGGCACAGAAGTGAATAAATAAATAATTTTGATGCTTATTTATTTTAGTGGTACCCAGTAGCTCGGCACCGCAGTCGGCACACATCCTAACTATGTGTTAAACTAACATTTCCTAAACAAAATACCCACAATATAATAATTATATTAGACTACATCGAGTTTAAAGCTCCTTTGAGAGGATTAACTACTTTTCAATATTACAATTACAAAAATAATATTCATACTTTCAAATTTAATCTAAAATAGTGAGAACTTACGAGTTTCGAAATAATAATAAGATTTTTTAAATTAATCTTAGTTAAGCGTCTTAGAGCAGAGCGTTGCACATCAATTTGCAGTCTACTTATAAATAAAAAGGATTAACCTACAGTCAATATTCTCAAATGGCAGGAAATTTTAAGTTTTAAATTTTCATATTATTCTATTTTAATATAAAGAAAATAGTATCCAAATTGACTTAGTCGAATATTTGTATGTAGAAAATTTTGATTCAGTTTCCTGCCTATTTGATGTTAAACATTTGCCAAGTGGCACCTCACGAAGCACTGTTTATTTATAAAGGTGATTTTTATAAAAAAACACTTATAAAAACGTCTACTTTTCTAACAGGGCTGATATTGCCTTGAAGCTAATGCAAAAGTGTCTATATTGATATTAAGTTTGGACAATGATTTCTATACAAAAGTTAGAAAATTATCGATCGTTTTTATAAAAAAAATAAACTCCAAAACAAATCAACCCTTACAAATGATATGTCATTTCGATTAAATGCAATATAGCCTTACAATCAAACTCAACTTTCAATCCGTAATGCCTAAAAATAATTTTAGCTTGTCGTAAAAGGACATTTTACTCATTATGAGGTAACAAAGCCGGTATTAATTAAATCTTTCAAAATCGAAGGCTTTGACAAATTACCAACAATTGAGAGCTCAAGAAAATGTTGAGACTCTTAAAATGTATGGAAAAGTTGAGTGCGATTCCGGGTTAAATGATCCTTACCCACCGTAGAATGTTGGAAACAGTCTGTAAAGTGCCACTGGTCTCATCTCAGCTGCTTAGAACAGAGTCATCAATGAGAGGCACCTTTGCTACCTCGAAGAATATTGTGTGCGAGTATTTGTTCCTGACAGTGCTGATGGCAGACTTGGGCTTCTTGTGGATCGTAGCGTTGAGTTGCAGCGCGATGGGAAGGATGTCTTTGAGGCTGTATCCTGGAATGCCAATGAATATATAAATTAGCGAGGTGAAATGAATCTATTAAGTGATATCGTTAAAAAATGCTCTAGTATATTTGGTTATTATAATATGTAGGTACTTTTTTTGTTGTATGCATGAAAAGAATTGTTTAGTTCTTTCAAAATCTATGAATTTCTCCTAAATTTTGTACAATCGATGTGTATTTTGACAAGTATCGATTTCTGAGTGATAATATTTTTTGTTTGTTTTGCTTCTTACACCTCATCAGTCTCCCTCAGACTCATTATTTTTACTTAATTTTGACTTTGACTATTTTTTCAATATAAGAGGGGGCAAACGAGCACGCGTCACCTGATGTTAAGTGATCAGCGCCGCCTATGAGTATACGCGTTGTCACGAGTGTTGCCAACCTTTTAAGGAAAGATACGTTCTTATTTTGTAGGTCCCTAAGAGTTTCCCTGTGTTTTCGGGAGCGCTACACTAGCTACTTGGGCAGAAACAGTTCACGAAGTGAAGGAGAGCGGGACGGATAGCTTTTCCCGTCCCGCTCGGGGGAGGTGGCGGTCGCATCATACCTAGAGGCCGCGCGAATACTTCCTATCGAGCCCGTTCTCCACGATGAAATACCGACGCCTTTTAGTTGGTATACACTAGACATAACGGCCTCTTTCTCCCCCGAAGAGGACGCGGTATCCGTAAGAGTAAATTAGTAGCAGTAGTCGGTACCGGTGTAGTGGCGCAGCGCGGGCGTCCAGTGCGAGATGGCCTTCATGCGCAGCGCGAGGTAGAGCGCGGCGGCGGCCAGGCGGCTGTCGGGCAGCGGCGCCAGCGCGTACTCCAGCAGCGCCTGCTCCAGCACGAAGCGCGCCAGCGTCAGCGTCGGCATCGACACGCGCGCGCACTGCAACACAACCAATCAAATTACAATAGAAAAACACTTTATTGACAAACACAAAGAAAAGAAATACACATACAAAGAATATATTGCTAGGAAGTGCCGTATCTTCCAAGCAACCAGAACAAGGCGATGATGATAAAAAGTTATTTTAAAGTAGATAATACATAGGTAATCCATTCTAATATTATAAACGCGAAAGTAACTCTGTCTGTCTGTTTGTCCTTTTATCGCGCTAAAACTACTGAACAGATTGAAATGAAATTTGGTACACAGAGTCTAGAGCCGGAGATAAAAGATAGGCCACTTTTTAACTGGAAAAAAGGGTTATAAGGGGGAAGTTCTAAGACTTTCATATAAGTCCAAGCTAACGGAGTCGCGGGCAACAGCTAGTAAATATAATATGATACAGTGCAACAGTATTTGCTTAGTAAACCTTGCTTTTGTACATTACAATCGGATAAGATCTTTTACTACCAGTATGGTTGTTATTCCGTAAAAAATGTATTGTCAACTGTTTTCCTGTGTAACTAACTGTAGCTAAGTCTAATACAACCATAGCTGAATATCACTCTGATACATAAATTTAATTTTTATAAAAATATTCGAAAAATACATCAGTAGACATCATATATGTTTAATCGTTAAGTTTATATTTGTTTTGAAATGATTTTATGAACTAAATTACAATTATCACTCACCCTAGCATATCGCCTGAGGAATCTGTACGAGAGCGGGATGCCCAGGTCGAAGTCGATCACTTTCAATATCTTCATCTCCATGTGCAGCAGCTGGTTGAGCGTGTACGCGCCGTCGCAGATGTACAGAAAGTCGTCCACCAGAGGCGGGATCCGTTCCTTTATTTTAAATTTGATTATAGATAAAATAGGCATGACCTAATATAGGTAACATTAACATTTTAAAAATTGTTTATATAATATACAGTGTGTTACAAACCATGTGTCCGATCCTGAAGAGTAATATTCTTTATCTAAAAACCTTTTCAAATAAAATAAAATAAAAAATCTATATCTAAAAATAATAATGCGATAAAGTTTTAAAGATTATGTTTTTAGTGAAAAATTACACAAATTCAATGAAATTCGTAAACACTGGCAACTCACATACGGTTCGTAAACCCTATAGACCATAGAGTATAGACCCTGTAGCTAGCAGAGCACGTGAACGTAAGACGATGTTGGTTTGTAAGCTGCTATAAGTTACATAGTTTATTTTTTTTTTGAAAAATTAATTATGTTATTTTTTTCAAAACGATAGCAAATTAAGAATCTACTACCGGTATATAGTAAGAGGTTTTCGGATCGGACACTTGTTTTGTAGCACACTGTATAAGTACTTTAACTTGTTTTTCTAGAATTTATATATTTATATTGATATATAAAACAAAAAAAAAATATAGGTACCTATATAATATATCACTATATTCGATATACATTGGTATAATAAATGTCTTTGCTACTTTTCCTATAAAAATCTGAATAATTTTACAACTGTTGTATGTATATAATGAGTATTTATAACTTAGAATTAACATAGGTATCCCAGAACACGACATCCTTCCACCATTCGGGACGAGTCATAGACCCGGGGTAGGTCATCGCTTTGCTCTGTATATGTTTGTATGCCTGG
>DWAJ01001179.1:0-24362 GCA_018238005.1 Eurema mandarina | reverse complement strand
GACTGACTGACTCGACTAAAGACGACTTGATGCCGATTTTACTTGACTCATATCGACTTTTATCTTGACCACGTTGCCTCTTATTACATTGACATTGGCAAAAAGCTAGACGCTAATGCCATAATATGAGAAAGAAAAGAAAGAAACTACGAAGATTTGTTCACTATAAAAAAGAGCCTTGTCTCACCACTACTACTACACTACTTATAAAAGCTATAACTAATTTTTTATTGCCAGTACCTAAATTAGCTATAATTCTTCGAAGGATCATCTCGTCTCTAGGAGTCACACGCACATGTAAATTAAAATGTCATTAAGGTTGTTACAAAGCTTGTTTATGTATAAACATTATGAAGGCAATACGTGAAACTTGTCGGGTGGCCAGAGCCAATTATCACGGGCCATCATTATTGCATCCGCTGCAACCAAACAGGATATTGCCAGATGATTGCCGTATTATCTGACAGACCCTGAAGGACGAGGGGTAATGTTTTTAGAGACTCTTTGTAAGTTGATTTTTCTTTCGAATTTGCTAACATTATTGGAGGCGTACAAAACTGTTCTTGTATTTGATTTGAATGAGTCAGTATGAAGGCGAAAGTAGAAGACGCAAAATAAACTAACAAGCAAGACAATATTGGCTAAGGACTTAAAAAAAAATCGTTAACATAAGTACTTTATACATTATCATTATCAATTCATATGAATATTTAAAATTGCAAACGACACACGTAAATAAACACAAATCCAAAAAGCGAATAAATTTGAGTTTTAATCAGAAATCTTAAGATGATAATCAAACAGACTCAGCAAATAAAATGTTTACACTAAACTCTGCGAGTGCTAGAAAAATGCAATTTCAAGCGAGAGCTATAAATATTTTCTCACAAATATTACTTCAGACAAGTGTCGTGACATTGTTCGAAGGACACGTGCTAGTGACGACAACGTCAAATTAAAGAAGTTATTTACAACTGACCCTTAACCTAAGACATACAAGTCTCTTTTCTTAATATGATGTAATACTTACATTTTTTAATATTAAATTGATGTGCAAAAATATTCTTTTGTTTCCAATTCTAGTTATTAATTCGTTATCAAACTTTACGGCTATTTCTAGTAGAAAACCGTTATTCAATAAGCAATAAGGTAAAAATCGATAATTGTTTATCGATTTAAAATACGAACTATTCCAGAACAATCGCTTCCTTATCACACATATCATAACAACTAGTTAATAACATTCCAAAGATCATGTATAAGTTATAACTAGCGATAGTATCAATAGCTACATCACAGGTTACTAAACTAGCCGAGAGGTGGCATTAGATGATAAGGACGTTATGACTTATGACGTGCGTCACTGCTGTGCCCAGTGAGATAAACTCTGACTCTAGATCTAGGGCTTGTTGACGATGCCAGCTCTACGCAGATTGGACAGCTGGGAGTAGGACAAAGAACTATTGACCTGAATGCTTCTAATTCTTACTTGTAGTCAGTTTTTGGGAAAATTAACGAAGGTTGTTGTGTTTGAGAAATTCGTGAAGAATCATAGAGTAGCTTGGTATTAGAGTAAAAACAATCGAACAAAGAAATTCCACTTGACTTTTTAGTACAAAAAGGTAAAAAAACTGTTACAGTTATATATTTATGAGATACTAGAGTTCAGACGATACAATTTTTCGATAAAACAATAGTTACTTCAAAAATGCCTCTCTTTACAATATTTACAATCAAATACACACGTAAATAAACACATTCAACTTTCCCAAACATTTTATAATCTTTCATAGTTCGACTGATTGTAGAACATACAAAATACTTGAATTTATTGAAACATTTAGATCGTGTACTATTTATCTATGAGAACTTTGTTACCATTATAATAGTGTATACAAAATGAGCTGATATGAGTAGTTCGTAAATATTATTAGCAATAGACGAACCAGTCATAACCGCTTATTTAGTGCGATATCTTCCTAGCGACACAAATATTCCAATATCCATTTTATTTCAAACCATTATCGGTAATTATTAATTATGTAACATTTCGATACTATTATTGAAACGTGATTAGTTTTGATTAGGTTGGAATAATCGATCTAGCTCTTTGCAAATTTTATAATAATAAAATATATCGATAAATTTTAAAGTTTAGCCTAGTGATAGAGAATTTGATTCTGAAATTATATACACATATGAAATATTTATCATATTAGCATATGAACTTAATTTTTAGCAGAATCTTTGAACAAATTTAACTTTTAGATTATACCATATAATACGTTTAATTTTTGCTGAGAACACATTTTAGACCGTAGAGGATAGACAAATGGCATTTACGGAATACATCTAAGTAATTTTATAACCAACGGTATAAAATTCCTTAAATGGATTGATAGTTGATTATAAAGCATTAGCTTTTAATTCCGTACATTATTACTCAATTAGATTAGCGTTCATACTATTTTAAATTTGATATCTATTGTGTGAAAAATATAATCTTTCAAGTCACGTTTGACCAAAACATTGTAAGGTCGCGTGATCATTGTATAATAGTATAAAACCTTTAATTTGATTAAATCGCTTCCTATATAATTGATAAGCGTATTATTTAAATAATCTAAGCGTTTTCTTTGAAATTATACTCTATTTTTTTTTTCGAATGTAATAAAAATATCAAGTTTGTATGGTTCAATTAGGAGGTACAATTACATTTGTACAGATACAATTTACATTTGTACCTATCTACGGTCTTAATTTTTTTTTTTTATAATATGAAGAGGGGAGACGAGCTGGACGCACTCCTGATGGTAAGAGTAACGCCAGCCCATAGCCAATGCAGTGCTACCCGGAACTTTGTCATACAATACTATAATATATACTTAAAAAATGTTTTGTTAAGTATATATTATATACAGAAGAATAGTGTGTATGTAATTTAACCGTTAAAAATCACAATGTTCACATAACTCAAGCTCTACTAAGTTTTTTAACTTCATGGTGCTGTGTTAAAAAATAATTGTCTCTAAATATTATTTTTATTTCAAGCACTAAATAAAAAAAATTGTGAGATTAATACAGAGTATATAAAATCTAGGAAAAGCAACTCGTTTTTCATATTTTACGCAAGGTTTCAAATGTCTCTAAAATAACGGTATTTAATAATAAACTTATAAACTTATCTACCCACATGAAAAGGTAACTGACTTTACATATAAAGCTATGCGCATTTAAGGCTGTTTGAATCAGCGGTGAGTCAGTTAAAATATGTATAATACGTATAAAATATTCTTATACTTAGGTTTTCAGTCATCAGCCCATACAAGAGTTATCTCTTCATTTTAAAATATGTGACTAATATTATTACTCAAAAAGATTTCATATATAATTAATAGTTTCTTACTTTACTAGATATGATATATGATATATCGAGATAAAATCTTACTTGTTTGTTAAAAATTCAGTTGATCATTTAAAATAATAGGAAACACCTAACAATATTTTAAGTGATTGGTAACCAACAAACCGTGGTCAATTTGACTGTATAAGATTATTCTAGAAGAATATAGTAAAATATTCGGTGTAACGTTTCAATAAAAACAGAGAAAAAACAGTAATTGTACCTACTCTTTTATCATAAGGACAATAAAATGAAAAGATACTATCGCTAGGAACATCGATTAAGATATCAACAAGAATTTACTTATTACATCGATCTAACAACTATAATAATCACACACACACACTCACACATAGCATTATCGTTAATTAATATAAAAATTGTTGCCTAGCCTTGATATTATATAGATATCGTAATTAATACGCATTAGAAAATAGAACAAAGGCGTTAAGTGAAATTAAAGGCATTTTCGTAGGAAAATGTTTGAACTCTCCTTTACTATAAATAGTTTTGTCAGACAACAACAATATTTCCCCATTCCAGTTTACAACGTTACGGGAAGGTATCCCACGTGGACTCTTGCGCAATATACAATACTTACAATGATCTAGATACATATTTTATTTGCACAGCTGAAAATGCCGACTACAAAGGAGCATCAGGAAGATCTTTTACAATCTACTTATCGGTGACCAATTGCCCGAGCATTCTTAAAAGACAAGGCTAGATAGTAAAACAGTATAGGATAAGTCATAACGGAGGGTAAACATGAGATCTATAGAGTAAAGAACGCCGGTTAGCTTTAAAACGATCATAGCAGATTAATTAGGTTCAACCCTTTAGGTATTTAAAGCTAGATTTATTGGTTCGTTAAACTTATAAAACACTTGAGATTTCAACTAAAAAATAATATAATGTCCTTCAGAAGAGAAGGACTAATTAGTTTTTTATTCCATAATTAGCATAACTAATTAGCATGATATTGTTATCGGATTATAGACATGTATACCCTTTAGTTGATGAACTAATTAATCATATATCTATATGACGTCATTGCTTAGCTTTCTAGATAAATCGTTATATTAAAATAACAAGTTGCGTATCGCATTAGGGAAAGCTAATAAGATATAGAGAACCTAGCAACTAGATATTTTTGGAAAAATAATTTAAAAATACTTTAATCTTTCCAGATTAATTAATTTAAATTAAGTAAACGTAATAACAATGAAGGAATCGATCATAGGACGTTAAAGGTTAATAAAACTGAATATTATAAATAGAAAAATATATATTCTGTATTCTGAACAACACTTGTTCAACAGCATATTTACAGTTTTCATATTTACAATTTAAAAGTTGACAATTTGAAAATTATGAAAAACTGGTTAATCTGACGTAAAAAAATGAGTTGGATTGCGCCTTCAAGACTGATTAACAATTAATGACGACATTCACGATCAACGCGAACCCGTACGTTCATATCAACTCTATGACAATATTTGTCGCACAGATCTCAAGCTGGAAGAACGATGAGCTATTTATAGATCAATTTGTTTACAAAGAAAAGGCGAGCTCGGTGCATATGCACTCAGATGCACGCGCGTCAAATAAAAGCTATATCTATCATAATTAACATAATCATTATAAATATATAAGCGTGCTTTTTATCGGAGACGCTAGTGAACTAGAAAAATGTATTCACTTTATTAAAATAATGTTAGTGTATTACAATCTAGTTAAGATCATATGTAGGATGTGATATTTCATTCAGTTCTTAATTTATTTTTAACCCTAATAGTTTTTCTCGAAGATAGGCTTCTTAATATATCTTTCCACCCTACTTTTTAAAAGTTAGACTTCTTGATACGTCTATTGCTTATTATTAAGTATAAATTAGTTTGTTATTCAACCTCATTCAAGTAGCTGTTAAAATATGGTCCATGATGGCATGCCAAGGGGAAGAGAGGTGGTTATTGGGGGTGACTTTTGCCATGACATGCGTCTTACGAGAAGAATGATTGCGCTTCCGTAGATTGAATGTAAGAAGTATAAAATTTATTTAAATTATTAGCCGTAGCATATTTTGCAAGGGCGCGGAAGCGAGTTATTATGTTGCGTGCGTATGTTCTGAGTATGTAGTAAGATAGTGACTTGCACAATCAAATTACTGTGACAACTGACAATTGCCCTGTACCTGTTATACTTACTTATATTCGCAATAAAAAGTATTAAACTGACAATAGTTTCCTTTGAATTAGTTGAAGTTTAAGTTCTTTGGCACAAAATTATAAAAATTCTAACTCAACATCATTACTTCATCGATCATTCAATTGTCACACATCTATTCTAAGATATAGGAATATATTTTAATAAGCTTGTAGAACTAGTCCATACCAATATTATTAATGCGAAAGTAACTCTGTCAGTCTGTCTTTTCATAACGCTAAAACTACTGAAGCGATTAGAACAAAATTTGGTACACAGATGGCCTAAAGCCTGGGGAAAGACATAGGCTATGTTTTTTTTAAATCAACCCCCAAAAGGTTGTGCGAGGGGTTGAAACTTTTAATAATTTTACACTTTCATAGCCAAACCGCTGAACTGATTGTAATAAAATTTGGTATACAGATGGTCTAGAGCCTAAAATAAAACATAGGATACTTTTTAACTGGAAAAAAAGGGTTATAAGGTGGGGAAAGAGGGGGTCAAAGTTTATATGATAGTCCACGCGGACGCGGAGTCATGTGCAACAGCTAGTCTCTAATAAAAACTTCCTAGCTATAGGTAAGCGTCAATATGATATTCTAAGCTCTAAAACAGATGACAGAAGGATACTAAAATTACATCATTATCATAATTTTCTTGAGATTATACAAATACATAATTATCTTGACAGCACTTGGCCATTATTTATAATCTATATTTAAGTTAAACACTACTTATTATTTATAATTAAAATAAATAAGCTTCAATATAGACAATTAAAACCTCTTTATATTTTTAAATATTAGATAATGGAGACTGCTACACCGTATACTCGTAGACCCAGCTAAAGATTCCTATTATATAATGAATGCAACATTTTGTAAGGATTTAAGACTTTAGGCTTCTCTATTGCCAAGGAAATAGAAACTATTATTATATAATCACAACGCGCAGTTATAATTAATGGTATAATTCAACTTGTACTATGGTGACTAGATTCGATAAATGATGCAAATGTACATGAGCTCCTTTGAAACATGTAGTCAGTATTATGAACAAGGTTTTGAACATACTAAGCCCAATGTGTGAGAAAGTAGTCTTTACTTAAAGTTTTTCTGTTTTTAAACCTTTATAATTACTTTGGTATTAAGATATTGGTACCTGGTACCTGTATTAAAGAGTCCTTAGGATCTTATGAAAATATTGGTAACATTGTTTGTGTTGTTGAAATGTATTAGAATTACATCAGATTCCGTATAACCATCTATTTGTTATTTTATGCTATATATGAATTATTATTTTATATAAGTAATTTCATATAGAAACTTTTTTAATTTATAAATAGAATTTATACAATTTTGGTCGATGATAAATGAGATCATGTTCATCTATTTCATATAAATTTGAACTAGAAATAGTGGTGCAATGTTGTACAAAAACAGCTATAAACTAAAACAAAATTAAACTTACCTGCGAGATGAAGCTATATAATAATTTTATCGAGATTCGAGGTCTAAAAACTATTGAACACTAACAAACGCACAATTTATTTAACACATGTAGTTTGTAATTAACATATAAGACCAAAACGATTCGCAATCAAATAACTTCTATTACAAAACAAATATCGAGAAGTCAAAACTAACCTTCAATAAATTTTGAATTTTTTGATGTTTTGAATTAATGTTTTGTTTTTGCATATCGTCTGTAGCTTTTGATATTTGGCACACGTTATTGTCAATGAATTCCAATATTTTTCATATATGAATTTAATTTATAAGCACTCATTTTTCTATATAATTTATCAAATTAAGATTTACTTTATATTATATAATTAAAATGATAGCTTCTAACCATAACAATGAAAAAATTAATGTCAAATAAAGAATAGTAGCACACTTGATTTTTAAACGAAGATGAGATCATCCTATGATTTATGTGTCAATGTCATTTAAAGTTTATACTTCACACTTAATACAATAATGTCAATGGAATTATAATTATTTTGTTAAAGAAAATAAATACTTGTTGTCAATTTTAGGAAAATAAATTTTAAGGTTTTGAATATATTTATTTATTAAATACCAATTTACCATGGGTTTATTCGGCAAGTCACCGGACAGGAATCCAAAAGAGATGGTAAGTGGCTTTAATATTTTTTGCTTTAAAAAAATATATTTATTGCTACTGAAGTACTAAATGAAGTTCAATTCTTATCATTAAAGGTAAACGAATGGTCTCACAAACTGAGGAAAGAAGGATATAATCTAGACCGGCAAATAAGAGGTAAATATTATAAATAAACATGACCACTTAATAAATACCTGTGTAAATACAATAAATATTTTTAGCTATACAACGTGAAGAAGAAAAAATTAAGCGTTCATTAAAGGAGGCTGCCGCAAAAAATGACAAACAAGTGTGTACTATATTAGCAAAAGAAATTATAAGGTCAAGAAAAGCCATAAGTAAAATATACACAAGTAAAGCACATTTAAATTCTGTGCAAATGCAAATGAAAAACCAACTTGGTAAGTTATAAAATTGTATTCATTTTATTTATTAAAAAAAGTCAATTTTTGAAATTTATAAATGAACGGTTTAAATACTTTTTTCAGCAACATTACGAGTAGCTGGTTCATTACAAAAGTCTACTGAGGTGGGTTCTTTTTTTTCTATTTTAATTTAAAATGAAGATATAAATTACAAACCATACTGTCTGGTTTTTAGGGTTTTAAGGATAATGTCCGTTTGTAAACATCTTCAAGGCATTTGTATTAAATAAAAATAAAAAACCCTTGTATAGTTTCCAACATTATATTGCTGCAATTAATATTCAAACTTATGGCTTTTTTTATTCTTCTTCTTCTTTAGGTGGCACTCCATTACTGGAGGTTTGCCACCAGCTCTTTGAATTTACGTCTGTCGCCAGCCAACCGAAACAACCGAACATGGCTTTCTTTATAACTAGTACCAATATATATAGTTCTATCTTTTACAGATCCTATTACTCATTTTAAACCTGTTTGATTAATCTAGACTTAGTCAATCTTCATCATCTTCTATTTGTAAATACATGTTTGTGTAATTAAGATGTTTAAAAAACTTTTGAAACAGGTTATGCAAGCAATGCAAGCGTTACTCCGTCTACCAGAGATTGCCCATACCATGCAAGAGTTAAGTAAAGAAATGATGAGGGCTGGTATAATTGAAGAGATGCTTGATGAAACCATGTCTAGTGTGGAAGATGAAGAAGAAATGGAGGAAGCAGCGCAGAGTGAGGTTGATAAGGTTAGTGAAATTCACAAAATGTGTAATTTATTATATTCTAGAACCTCACGCAAAACTGCGCTGTGCTGTGGAGTTGCGGATATCAGCCTGTGATACCATACATAGACACATAATTTATATATATTAAGATATAGATAGACTTATATAAAAAATCCTTCCTGTTAGAGGAAAAATAGAAAGTTCTTTTATATTTGAATGAAGATTACATACTAATATTATTATTTTTTCTCCATTTTAGGTACTATGGGAGCTAACACAAGGCAAGCTCGGAGAAGCTCCAGCACCTCCCACAGCTGTAGGGGCTCCTTCCACAAGTCAAGAGACAGAACCAGATGAAAGCGAGTTAGATGAAATGCAGTCTAGGTTACAAGCTTTACGGTCTTAAGGTATGCTTTGTAACCCTAATGCAAACACAATCAATGTTGGTTTTGACTAGTTTTGATACTGTTTTGAATGTTTAAAAATCCGATTCTTTGTCAGAGTAGATAAAGTCCATTATTCGGTATCAAAACTTTTCATCTTTATCTTTATCGGTGACAATTGTGTTAGAAGTAGAACTTCTGGCTTCTACTAAGAATCATTGTTATTGCTTTAGCCCTGACGTTTAATGGAATAAAAAATGATTTCATTTAACTGTAAGAGGAACAAAATGAATGTTGAATTTGTAATGTATATTATAAATTAAAACACAAAAAGTAAAAAAAAAACTTTAATATTGCAATAGTGCAGTTTTGTGTATTTGTAGTAGTTTTTAATAATATCTGCACCTATTTTGAAAATACTTTAACGAAAAAGGGGTGAATAATATTTGTGCTACAGATTATTTTTACTTTTCTAAATCTTCCGGTAAATTTATAATCTGCGTAAGAGCATATGGTTCTTTCTCTTTCTAAAGATGTCTGCTTCTAGATGAAGTTTTCTGTAGTCTGTACTATACTTATTAAAAAAACATTAATAAAAGGGTGACCATCATTCAGAAAACTAATTCAACAATGTACGGCTATTTTTTTTTTAGATGTCCTGAAGATCTTCAAGCTGAATTATTGAAAGTTTGAAACGTCTTAAATATATACGTTATTAAGAGAGAATGTATAGTTATGTTTGGTAAATATTTATTTCGTACTATAATTAATGTTAAATAATAAAATATTGAGATTGTACGAAAATTTAAAGAGCCTTAACAAATTACGATTATCTTCACGATTTGAAAAAAATTAAAGCAGATTTTGTAAGCAATTAGTTTTTACACAATACTAAAAATCTCACGCTATTCATGTTTCGTTTAAAACTTAAGTATTATGAATTAATGTTTAAATATTAATGTTATATTAATTGTGATATTGTTTACAATAAAATGCTATTTTATCACTACTTATTTATTTATAACCAATGGATTGTATATTTAAAAAAATATGTGGATGTATACTTTTCTGATTCAATGCTTTCCATTCAATGGTCTCCTACTAAGTTTTCTGGTTTATGAGGGATAAGTCAATAAGTTCTTTTTATACCGTCGAGAAAAAAATATAAGCGAGATTTGAAACATTGCACGTTAGTGCAGAAAATTTTTTCAACTACTAACGTAGCAGATAGTCTTTCATTATCCCAATCAATTTCTTAACAAGTTAAATTCATCATATTTAACAAACCGCCATTTCATACGCGAGGTTCTCAGCGAAAGGTTAGCCATTAAGCTTATAATCTGCTGTTAGTCATACATTGCATATAAACTACATATTGAGGTCAATGTTGCATGTAAGGTCAATGACCCTTAAGGAATTAATATACATCCATACTAATACTATAAAAGGGCAAGTAACTCTGTCTGTCCGTCTTTCCATAATGCTAAAACTACTGAGCCGATTAGAATGAAATTTGGTACACAGATGGTCTAGAGCCTGAGGTAAAATATACGTTTTAACTGGAAATAAGAGTTATAAGAGAGAAGGGAGGGTCAAAGTTTATATGAAAGTCAACGCGGACGGAGTCGCGGGCAACAGCTAGTATTGAATAAAAATTCACATGCTAATAGAAATATATTTAATAATACTCATAATATCTTATAACAAATATCAAGTACATGTATCACAGTGGGTTACATTACAACATCTTGGAGGATAGGTCTAGCTCTAGTTGGAGGTCTTGTATCGATTCTTTCTTTAGAAGCGGCTTTCTGTCGTTCTCTTTTATCTTTTTCGGGTTCTTTTTCTTTGTTGCTCTGTAAAATAAATATTAATACATTAAAAAACATTAACACCATCTTTTTTACGGTGGGTAAACAATCTTTATAGATTAAACCCAATAAGTGATAATATAGACTAAAACATTTTTTTACTACCCGTTTGGTTTCCATACAATTGTTTTTAATAGATAGAAGAATGAAGAAGGCTTGTATGTATTATGTACCAAATATGCGTGCGAAAACGAGGCTGGTCGCTAGTACATCATTCATACATATCATTTCCCCATTTCTATTTAATTATCACAGCTATATATCTCTTGTTAAGGCACTGAATGTTATATTAATATTAATTATTTAATCTAAATTATTATAAGTAAGTTAGTGTTTACTCCCTCACCTATTAACAACTCCATCGGGGAGGTCCATCATTCTCAGTATGAGGGCCTGGTCGGAGGAATCCAACGGAGCCACCGATATGTCTCTGACAGCTCTAAACTTACCGCAGTTGTTTAGATGCTCGTTCTCTAGACGGAAGTAGTTCCAGATAAAACGCCTGTGGAATAAACAAAACAATAAATATTCCTTATCTCGTGAAGTCTGGTGAAGAAGTTATACTATGTTTATTTTTATTTTTTGCCTTGATATATTGTTAGCACTAAATTTCAAAGTCATTTAAGTGTGCACGTCTGGACATTTTGGTTATTAATTTAAATTATATTCGTACAGATATTCGAACGACGCACAATTTCTTTTAACAATATGGAAGATTAGCTGCGGTCGGCAGTTTTACTCGCATACATGTACATAAATTCTGTTACTTAATACATGTACAGATTAAAAATGTATAAAGAAGAAACAATGCTAAAATAATTAAAAAAAAAGAATACTCAATATTTGAAGAAAAAAAAGAAAGTCAACGTCAAAAAAATACTTAAATTAGCTCAATATAACGCTTTAAAAAAGTAGTACAGATAAAAAATAGTATATTACCTACCTAAAAACTTCCAAAGGCGCTAGTATAGAAACCATAGTGTCAGCGCCGACCAGCCCCTTCTCCGTGAGGATAAACGACGGCGCCCAGATGAAACGCAACACTAGATCTTCCAATATCGCGAAGTAATAAAACTAAAAAAAATATATTAGTTACACAATAACAGATTGGTCCGTACTTATTTCTTATAGGTGTTTGTTAATTGCAAAAAAAAAAGATTATTTTAGGGTGGCTATAGCTCAGGCGGACTACTTATAATACTTTTTAATGTACCCACATTTAGTTTTCGTCTCTAAGAAACAAAGTCTTCTGTTTTACATACATAATCATATTGAGAATAGACAAAAATATCTCATCATAATTAGGAAACCAAAACAACACAAGCATTGATTGTCACATAAGAAAAACTTTTTTTAATATTCGTTTTTATCAATTTTAATTTCATACTATCAATATAGATTATCATCTGTTTGTTTGTGCACGCTAATCTCAGAAACGGCTTATTCTATCTAGATGGGGTTTTCAATGATATATTGTGGTAAGCTTCACTTAACATTTAGTGTTTAATTCATGTCAATCGGTTGATAAATAAAAAAGTTATGGCAATTTAAAGAATCACGTTGAACTTGATAAACGTTTGTTCGCGCGGGTTAGGCATTTTCAAAAATGCTGCCCAAAGTCACTTTCCTACGCGGGCGAAGGCGCGGGCACAGCTAGTAGAGCATATGAATTAGACATTTCAAGACATCTTATTATTAATAATAAAATAATTGCACTATCTAAAAACAAAATGTATAACTTTGTTGAAATATAAAACTTGTTCCCATGGTGATATTTACTAGTATCTGCTATTCGACTGATCGTGCTGAAAAATATATATATACAATAAATATTTTTTGGAATATTTTATATTCCTAAGTTAGATATCGATATATATTATGGTCGTAATGAATGGCAAATGATTTTTGTCTGATGTCAATATATAAAGTAGTAGAATTAAAATAACTAGTTGCCAAGATTATACAAAAAGAAATTTTGTAAGTGAAACCGATAAGCTATATTAATAGAATATATTTACGGATTGGGCCAGTTTAGGCTGAGATTTCGGACTATGTTTCAAAAAATTTAATGCTGTTAACATATTATTTTACACAAAAAAACTTCTTCATAGAAATTTTACAATTTCTATTTTTCAAACACCTGATTTTATTTATATAAACACATGCTGTTGTTTAATATTTTGGTGGCATTTCCTCTGAAGAGCAATTATGGATTAAACTGATTTTGATTGGTAGTACAATTAATAGTAAATCTATATCTATAAATTAATTACTAAACTGAGCTCGGGTTACGGTCTAGATGTGAATGTTCTAATTATAATATTGATTTGACACCACCTTTATATTAAATACTAATTTGATTTAGGATAAAAGTAACCATTTTTATTCCTTAAATTGTGATTCATTTAATTTCCTTTTAAAATCCTACGTTAAATTTTCCAACATCGAACAAAACAGTATTATTTAATACTGTCATATAAACGGTAAAGCGTAACATTTGAAAACAGTTGCTAACAAAAATGTCATTTGCATCCATTGCATTTGAGTTACAGCATAAGCAGGAATGCTTTTGTCCAAGAAACAAAAGAGTATGCGCTAGTTGTTCCATGAGTTATACCAGCAATGTGTATCTAATTTAATGCGACGGTATTCATGGAACTATTTAAGCTTGAACCTGACAACAATATGAGGCTATAATTTACGAGTCAATAGACTAATCGAATCCTATTGAAATAACAAATAACCAGTGGCCGACTAACGAGGGGCGGTTCGCCTCGTTTTGCCCTTTAGTTCTGGAGGTCTCTTAACGCGTGTAATTCCTTTGAAATCCAATGACTTTTTAAATGTGCTTTAGTATATAATTAAAACGTAATTGGTATGAGTTTAACCCTTTATAAATAAATGTACCTGAATAAATACTTTTTCTTCGAGTTATTGCCAGACCTTACAGCCGTTAATGAATTTTAATTCCAATTTTACTTTCGTTATAACTCCGAATTCTTTATTTAATTGAACCCAAAAACATCTCATTCTTACTTTTACATATGTTAAAAACAGAGACCATATCTTGCGGCTGCTTGGGTATCCAGGGCCTCGTATAGACTTAGTCCGCCCCTGCGAATAACATTAAATACATTAAATGTTCCGATGTTATACAAAGCATTATTGCTCAGCACATTCTGTCATTCAATACTGTCATTACAAAGTTGTTATTATTTGTTTCTGTTGAACTAAAATTAAATAAAACAATCGAGGCATTTTAAAGCTGAGTTGTATCCAGTAAGATATAAGTTGGGCAGTAAGATAACAAGGAAACTAAAGAAAGATCTAACGATACTTTTCGAAAGAAAGCGTCGCAATCAGCTGTTAGATAAAGTTCGACTTGGCGAAGCGCAATCTAAAATCGTAGAAGTATAGTTTAAAATTTGTAGCCACCTGATCTTTTAGGTGGGTTTTACGAGTATATTAAATATAAACTATCACATTGTTTGCATCATTACAACATTAAGAGTATTGAAATTATTACTATGATACAGAATCTACGAATATATTATCATTCGTTCTCTTATTAGAAACTTTTCGGAGAACTCTTTTGAGTCGCATTTTATAAATTCAGCTCGTATATTTTCCTATCGAAGGAACACGTAAACTTACTTATTGGAGCGTTCTCATAATGCACCTTATTTCCGAAAGCTCTTCGAAATATTGAAGCGTTGATAGATGTAAGATGATTAATAAACGTAAATTATATTCAATGCGCTTCTAATGAAAATACATGCCACTTATTTTCATTTTTAAGAAACGATATCATATTTTGATGAAAAATTTACAACTTGATGTAATTATAATTCTATAGTGTGTAGTATATGTCTATATTCATAGTACATGTAGATGATATTTAAATATCTATACCTTCATTTTTTTTGGATAATAACAAGAACTATCTTGTTAACATTAACATTAACATATTAATGTTATTGTTTTTTTTTCGTTTATTTTTTATTACAATAAGAGTCGTTCACAAAAAGTAAATCCCGTCAATAGTCGAAAACATTTTACATAGAACAAAAAGCTTTCAGGCATTCGGTAACTGCGATCGTTCTGAGTGGAAATATCTAAATGAATTTCAGGAGTTCAACTCAATGAAAGTTTTAAATTGCAACTGCTGAATCGCGGACTCAAATTTGGGCAATTTAATTTGCACATAGCACAAACATCATGTCCAATTTAATTCCGATGTGAATTCGGTCCAGTCATAGTGGTCGGGGCCAACAATGCAAACTGTGAAGTTTCTAACTTTATCCCCTCCGCCCCGCACCTCTCCCGAAGGACATCCACGTCTAGTGCCAGTGTGGGGCGAGATTTCGGAGTTCAATTTAACCCTATTTATGCAACACCCGAAGATCCCGTATTTATTGAACTCACACTAACAACTTGGGATATCGACTTGATTGATTTTGAAGTTGCCTTCGCTCTGATACTTCCGCTCATGAGTTTATTTGCATATCAGTATTCAGGTGTATTCGGAATTAATTAAATTTAGAATTTTTAAGCGCAGTTTTATCTCACATAATTTCTGTAGTAGTAAGAAATAAACATTAATATTTGTTATGAATAATGTTACCGTAGCTGATGTTATTCGCCCAGCTTGTCGCCGGCAAAAGCTCATTTTCGCATTTCCCACATTAGAAAACGTCTAGCACAGTGACGTGTGACATTTACTCCTGAGACCTATCTCATACACAATACTAATACAAACCTGGTTTAATTTATATTAATATTGCCTCTAAATACCATTGATCTATACTACTAACTATATTAGTAAATTTACGTTAATTACAAGTAGGTATATTAAAAATAACTTGTAAATATTTAATTCATACAAGTTAAATGTTCTGTGTGTTTCTTTAGAATTACTTTTCATGTTTCACATCATTTCAGAAATAGAAAAAAATATCTGTAATGACGTCTGTCTGAAATGATCACAAAACAACATATCAATTATTTTTACGTACTTAAAATTAATTTGGAACTGCAAATATTGGAGTTTAATATTTTAATATTAAAAATAATAAAAAAACTGGTAAACAAAACCATACTCCGCTACATCGTAGGTATATAATTCTAATAATAATAATAATACATAATATCGCAATCATATATTTCATCCACCCATATAAACCTTAAAAAGTATTTCATACAATATGTAGTTCAGAACCTAATCTTGGCCAAACATAACTCGTAGTACGTTGGAGAACAATTAGGAGTAGTCATCTGCGCGATGAAAATTCAGCACTCACGTCAAGTGATGTGCAATCGCGGCGTTGGCAATAGACGGTGCATTGTTGCGAATGTATTGTGCACCTGCGACAGGCCCGTTCGGAACTGGGACATACGGACCGCGTCTTTTCACTGCAATTGTATGACGCATTGTCTCGTTTCATTACTCTTCGTACATTGCCTTACCTTTCTTGCCTTATTTGTTGGCGTTGTGCTTTTTCTCATCGCTCACGGTTCAGTTTTAGCGCATGCTCACTCTACCTTCTCTTAACTAGCTATAGGTAACACTTAATGTGTGTATAGTAAAGCGAAACATGGAAATCACAGCGCTGCAAAAATCAAAAGCATGTTTATTCAAATATTTACATTTTTACAACAGAATGAATGAAAACTGTAAAATCACATTTATACGAAACCGTATTTCAATTACTTTACGCTTTTATAACAAAATTAAAACTGCCATGTATTATTTTAACATAAAAAATAAATCTTCACAACTGATCAAACCTGCGATTTTTACGATCTCGTTTATACAGTTTCATATTTCATATGGTTATCATGTGGATATCAGATGGCGAATCTTTTTGTATTCATCATCCGAGTGCATATCAGTTTTGAATGCAAATGTTCCGATCCAACATCGGCACACATCTATCATCGCGATATTGCGTGACACCGGTTTATTTATACATATCTTTTTTACCAACAATACTGAGGCCGCTCAAGCCGCGCCGTTGTTTTTCTATTTAACGGAATGACTTTTTAATGGCCGCTCTGCTTTTTGGTATGATGCATTCGCGCTCTGCAGTTTTCATTGTGCTTTAAAATATATGCTAATAATTTTTGCTCTTATTGTTTAAAATCGATATTACACGTTGGGCATTTTCCTTTAACTAACTGACCGGTAAAGAGGAAATAAGTAATCAGTGAAAGAAGTATTAAAACTATCAAATTAGTGTTGCATTGAAATGATGTTTGAGGCTATAAATATTATATTTATAATCTGTTATGCAAACATTAATTATCTGTGGTCAATCATGTTATTGGCAAATTTCAAAACGCACCGGATACCGACATCATTTATTCAGTTTATCTGGTTCGCTGTTCGGTTTCTTTACGGTCATTTACCCGCGACTCGTCCGTACTAAATATGTGCACAAAGCCATGGTCTGGGATCTGCTGGCCTCTCATCAATCACTCTGATATTGCGTTAGCCATAGCAGAATTAAAAGCGAAAGCCCACAGAGAACGTATTCAAAGGAAGCTATTTGTTAGCCCAGCAAGAAGTTATATTTTGATGTGTGGATATCAATCACGCTTCATAAATTACCTCGTGTTTAAGAAAGCTGTTGCTTAATTGCATTTGTTTTAAGTCATTATTCTTTGCTAAATTCTTATTTCATAGATTTTATCAATAATGATTGTTCAAGTGCTTCAACCACAAAGCGAGCACGAATAACTACAATGAAATTTCTATATTCATCTGTTACAGTCCAATGGTCTTGAAATATTCCATAGTAATTCAACTAGACATTTGTAAAGGAAAATCAGGCTAAGATATTCCAGTAAGCTTATTAAGCTCGGTGCACGTGTAACTATAGTCCATGAGACATTGGGAAGTTGTTTACATGATCGTCTAGATTAGATTCGACCACTGACAAAGTAGCGCGGTCAGCCGTTAAGCACTTTACAGATGTAGGGGTTCTAGTTTGCTGCCTACGTAATTAGAAAATGCTGAGGAAAAACAAGTATGAGAGATATTGAATGTAGCTTTTTTTAATATAACTAGCAATCGACTAAGCAAATTACAAATCTTTAGATTTGTATGCATGTTTAATATATTTTAGGAAAATCGTGTATTCGTGAAATTGTGAGAATTTTAATTTTCATGCATAATGTATTAATGTAATTTCACATTTTTCTATATTCACCCCAATATTTAATTTTTTATCACTTGACAAAATAATAACACAGTCAAATTGCACAAAAATGTGGAATAACGTCGAAAACGTCCAAATAACTCAAGCTATACTTCTGTGGTTTTATAACAATAGAAAATCAAACGGAATATGCGACTAGTACAAAGTAAAACACAAAGGGTATTTGCTTCTCGTCAGTCGGCACTCCTAGTGAAATTCAAATAAATCCTAACGATCACAATAACAGCCGAAATAAAACCAATACATTTCAGGTCAAGATTTACTTAACGTATAATACTAGTGCTGTTGAATTTCGTTTGAAATTTATCTTCCAATAGAAGTTCTAATTTCAAATATTTGCTGGACTGAACAATGGACTTTATACATTTCAGTATGTGGTCTTAACTCCTAATTCAATACTATTAAAGTATGAGGAGACGTATAACAATTGGAAATTCTTAATAAATATTATTTTCGATTTTTAAATCACAAAAACCTATTCATTTGTAATATCGATTAAGATGATTATATTATTAACTTATCAACCATATATCGGTCGTATATACTAGGACTACTATTATACATACATGTTTATGTTACTTAAAGTAAATAGTATTTAACGTTAAATTTAAATGCACGAGAGTAACCATAAAAAGGTTCCGCTTTAATTAAAACAAATATTCAAATTATAATAACCGACAAAAGATTTTTCGAAAGATATCATATGAAAAAGCAATACGATTGTGCGGTGTGGCGTGTAGATCCGTTACAAGCGATGCGACTCGGAAAGGAAAATTCAAATAAACGCCGACAAGATGCGAGGGAAATGGATTTAGATTTGTTTTACCGGAATGCGAACAAAAATTGTTTAATATCCTTCGACGTCTGTACAGTACTCGTGGCCGATGTAATCGGATCAAACGCTTTTTTTTAATTGAGATAGCTTTAGCGAAAATTCCAACAATTGGTTATCTGAATGAACAAGAGACTCTCGCAATGTTAACTAGTTTATTTTGTTTTTCTCCTCGTGCCTAAAGGGGGAGATAATTAGGATTGGATTTTATTAATTTTCAAAGTAATACGTTTGACGAGATTCTATTTATAGGCGACTTAAAAAGACATTTGTTCTTTTGTTAGTGAGTCCAAGAAATAAATGTCCTTTTCTTTAAATTGATTATCTTAGACCGATACGTTATTGAACCGCCGTCTAGTTCAATAATATATCAAACAAAATGAAATGGAATTGGAAGCGATAAAGTAACATTGAAAGCCGATTTACGTTCAACAGCAACTTGTGAATGTATTAAAAGCCTCAGAGCTGCCCGATTGCAATGGGAATTTAGAAGTGCAACAAAAGGATTTTGAATTATCTTAGAACGAACATTACTTAACTGAGGTATATTTACAGAACTAAAGTATTCGTGCATATTAACGATGATAAACGTCACTATCTAGACCTGACAACATTCGGTTATTTTGAATAGGGAATTGTACATGAAATTAATTTTAAGTATATATCAATATGTGTAGTTATATATATAAGTTAATAAAGTTTAATATTAGTAAAATATTATTAAGTCAGTTATTGTATCCTTTCGAGGAGCGACCTAAAGTTTATTTAATAGAATTAGTACATGTATAAAAAAGTATCTACAATTGTTAATGTACTAAAGAAAAATTTATTGCTAAATAGTACACTCTGCCTGTTTAACCGACTTGTTAAAACATATCAAATATTGGGTAGGTTTATTGAATACTAAAACAGTAACTCTAAAAAAGCATTAGACCACTTTCCATCAGGTGAATCGCTTGCTCGTTTGCCCCTCATACTACGAAAAGAAGAAGGTAACATCAAGTGCGAGCGTATGACTTAAATTAGTTTTTAAAATATTACGTTCGAATACTTTTAAATACAATTTTGTACAGCATTCATTTCATTCAAACCAATTTTAAGTATTTTGCAGCAATACGAAGAAAATTTTGTTGAATAATATACTAGATTACGCTTTTTATACTATAAAAGATATCTGAATAACGAAAATAATTTTCGTATTTGAGTATTAACTATTAAAATATCGGATTACGGGCCATACAATTGCTATATTTAAAACGAACAAAACCCTATTAACCCGATTGATTTTGGGATCCAAAGGGCTATTGACATGATCAGCTATTAATTTTAACTTTATTGTTTGGTCTCTTATGTCATGATTTATTGCCATTAAATCAGAATTATTTTTTTGGATTTGCTCTCTAAAATGACATTTGGTAATGTCATCTATTGGTACAACATAATATTCAACCGTCATCTTTAAAAATTACTTCTGAAAACGACTTTTTTGAAATATATTAATAAAATAATTATTAATATATAATATGGGAATAGTGCTCAATAGATCATTATTCCCATTTATTCTTTTTTATATATTTAATATTATTTCTCTAATTTAATATTGAAATCCGAGTAAGACAAAAGTGAGCTTATCTCCAAAGAACAACCGTCCACACACGTTAAAACAGCTTGTCAGTTCTTATCCAACCAACACATTAGCGACTGACAGTTCATTCATCTTGTTTGTTATTCCCTTAATTAAAGCTTCCCCGGCGAGGTGTTGTAATTTTCGTGTTGATTTGTACATTTGCTTTATTTTATTAAGTATTTGTATGTTTGCAAAGGAATTTTGGCATAACAACATCTAAAGGGCTTGCTATAGATCTATTCCCTCGTGAAGTTAATACTACGAATTATGGCAAGTCAGATAAAGAGGGGTTTTTTTAAGATATAAAATTAAGTATGTCTGCAGTAATTATTCAATTAATTAATCCTCTTAGTTCCAGTTCAATGTTTTCATCTCTATAAAATTTAAAATGAAATACTCTTTACTGTGTTTTTGTGGCTGGACTTCACAAGTACCTACCCAATTATTTTAGTTATCTTTTTGTATTCTACCTCAGTATGTAACTATATTCTATTTAAGTTTTGTAATAAAATATTCATATTCGTCAAGACAAAACCATTGATTATAAACATGTACTTAAAGCAAAGTCCAAAGATTACAATTGAATAGAAGTGTCCAGTGATTTGCAATCCAAATGATCATTAATTATGGGAATCCTAACCGCAGTCTAAACCTCACATTAAATACTAATTACATTCGGACAATTGCATATTTGATTATTCGAGAAACACGGCAAATGGAAGCATTCACTGGATCTATCGATATTTGCGTCGAACGTCTATTTTCGTTAGGACAATTAAATTATCTCTTAGCATGAAATTTGGACATTTGAATTTGATTTTAACCGTATTTAAATGAAACCCTTAATTATGACTTGGCATGCCTCTTTGAAGGTTGTATTTGACTATTGTGCAACTATTAATATTATGAATACAAACAAATTACTAGTCATTGTTAAGCTGTGAATACTTATGAGTATACTTATTACTTAAAGTTACGATTATATGATTGATTGTATTAAATAATCTTTTTTTTAATGCGAGAGTAACTCTATCTGTCTGTCTGTTAAGGTTTTTACACCTTAACCAGTAGAACTATTTGAATGAAATTTGACACAGGGAGAGTTTTGGATGGACATACACTCATACTTTCTGTACAAATGGTTGAATAGAAACTAAAGTTGAAATTTTGTGAGCCAGGTCCTTTACGTTTTAAGTTAAATAATAAACTTTGATTTGGCTCTCGATAACTTTGATCTACATATTTTCTATATCAGAAATAAGGCCCTTCCTCTTTAATTTAAAAAAAATCTCAAATAACGGGTGTAACGCAGCTCATTCTATTAAAACATTGCGTTAGATATTTGAATGTTTAGATACAACAATGAAATAACATTTTATACGGAAAGTAAAAGACAAATATTTATCATTAATGGTAGGCTGTTGGTGACATATGGAAAATTGTAGCTGTGAAAAATGATGCGGGATGACACCTCGTCGACACGTAGTCGTAGATGCGGTGGACTCGTGAGAGCTGTTTGTTGACTATTTTCTTTATATGTTAACATAGTATACATATATGTCTATTGTCTATGATATGTTCGTTTGATAAA
The DNA here is from genome assembly GCA_018238005.1 of Eurema mandarina. Classification (NCBI taxonomy): domain Eukaryota; kingdom Metazoa; phylum Arthropoda; class Insecta; order Lepidoptera; family Pieridae; genus Eurema; species Eurema mandarina. The sequence continues at coordinate 1,960 of DWAJ01001179.1, read as the reverse complement.
GGGTAAAGGGTATAAACGTATGTTTGAACTATTTGTTTATTTTTTTTTAATTAATGATAAGTTAATAGCCAGTTTTGTGTTTGAGCTTAGATAATTATGAAATTAATAGTTAATTTTATTTTTGTTATTATATGTCTTTCTGTTGGGCTGTTTAATAGAAAAATTATTAATTTCAAGTATCAGATACTTAACCCAATCTTTACGAAAAGACTTTGAGTTTTTACCCATAGTAATAAAATCATTTGTGGTTTAATAAAATATAAATTTGTTCTATGTAGAAGTGTCCTTGCTCAATTTATTTAACAATTTATGGCAGCTACAGAATCTGACTCGAAGCGGATTTATTAAGGTTGGCTTTGTAACAATTTATTGGGCTTCGAACCGAAGAAGCAGCAGACCTGTCTGTAAAACAAAATTTAATAGTCTCGTTAGCAATGCTTTGTTCTTTACCAATTGTTTCGAAATAATTAATTAGAATTTATTTTAATAGTACGTACTTGTTGTAGTATGTCATTATAGCTATATTATGGAACTGTACTAAATCTATGTTTATAATATTTTTAAACATCGTTTTTTTCTTAAACGATATAACGTTTAAGAAAAAAACGTTAAGTTAAAGTATATGAAACTACAAGCCGTTTTCCCCCGCGGTTTTACCCGCGTAGTTCCCGTTCCCGTGAGAATTTCGGGAATTCCTTTCTTAATGCACCTCTACGGTACCTAAGCTACGTCCCTTCCAAATTTCAAGTACCTACATTTAGCCGTTTAGGCTGTGCGTTGATATGTCAGTCAGTTTCTTCATTTATATTTATAGATAAAGATTACGTATTAAAAAAAATAGAAATAGCATAATATGTAAACTAATACCCGTATACACATATTTTGTTTCATTCTAAAAGCATGTTACGATGTAGTTTATATGAATTAGAATTACTAAACAATGGAAAGGTAGATCACTAAATAGTTGTTCGACTGAATAGTCAAAAGCATTCAACATTCATTTTTTTGTCGTCATTGCGAAGAAGCTGTTTCTTGCCAGGAACAAAAATATATTTTTTATGATAGTATTTATTCTTTATTTGTATTATTATTAATAGTACTTTATGACTTCATAAATATAATTTTTAACTAAGATCCACAGTAACTATTAAACCAATGTTTTATTACATTTTTGATTAAATAGATACATATAACATAAGAAAAGAAAAGTTACAATAAATTCATTAAATAAATTGTAAGCGTTTCAAAGATGTAACAGTTTGTTAACCTTATTTCCAAGTTAATCTTCTGTTAACAGTCTAGTTTCGCACAAGTAGTATTAACTGCGTCGGACAAGATGTTTCTTTCCAAGAAAAATAAGAAACTGTACGTACTTCCATATTTTATGAAAAGTGCATGAACATTTTGTAAAACAGCGAGATTTATTAAATTCTATTATACTTTATGTTTATTTATTGCTTAACTTCGTATGGCTTTATTTGTTAAAACCTTATTATGCAATTAAAATGAGTAACAATAACAAATAGGAATAAAACAATTATTTAATATTTAATAATTAAATCCATACTAATATTATAAATGCGAAAGTAACTCTGTCTGTCTGTCTGATGAACCGATTGTTATGAATTTGGTACACAGATGGTCTAGAACCTGAGATAAAACATAGGCTACTTTTTCACTGGAAAAAGGATGATAAGGGAGGAAGGGGAAAATCTAAAAGATTAAGGATGAGTAGGCCGGCTTTCGCTGGGATGGTACCACCGAAATGATTGATGATCTATCTAAACCTAAAGTGATAGCATTTACCCTTACAATTTCTTTTTTATCAATCTTAAATCCCAATTATCAAATATCCTTTCCCTTTCCTCATTTTAATAGAAAGAAGTCCACGGAGGTATCTATGATCGCTTACCATCACGCAAACCTTCGCTACAACGCTAAGAACCGCTCAACACACATA
>DWAJ01001178.1:0-24381 GCA_018238005.1 Eurema mandarina | reverse complement strand
CCCCTCTTGTAACCCTTTTTTCCAGTTAAAAAGTAGCCAATGTTTTATCTCAGACCATTTGTGTACCAAATGTCATTATAATCGGTTCAGCGGTTTCGCCGTGAAAGCGTGAAATTATAAAAAGTTTCGACCCCTCGCGCAATCTTTTGGGGGTTGATTTAAAAAAAAGTAGCCTATGTCCTTCCCCAGGCTCTAGACCATGTGTGTACTAAATTTCGTTCTAATCGGTTCAGTAGTTTTAGCGTGATGAAAAGACAGACAGAGTTACTTTCGCATTTATAATATTAGTATGCATGACGTAAAAAGTATTCCACGATTAGACAATTAAAAGAAAAAGACAATAAAAGTGAATTCAAAATTTTAGGGCTGCCAGGAAAAAACCACTTTCAATTGATAAGCTATCTTATATAACCGAAACAAAGTAAGAGATTTACAAATATAATATAAGAGTCATTCAGAAAACGATTGCCGTCATCTAATATAAAATTACATAATATCTGTACGACGCAAAAATACAATAACAGAAGGAAATTGGAAACCTTAATAAAATATTATTGCCGTACGAGTACAATACAGATTTCTTATCTATAGCAATTAGACGTACGTCTTTTAATGGTCGAATTGTAACATTAATAAGGACCACCGATAAACATACAATTGTATTCGCTACCGAAAAATGATCTTACGTGCTTATGGTCCGAGATCCCAGGGCCACCAGACGTCACGTATTTTCTAACGAACGAAATGTTGACGATTGAGTAGTGTTAGTATGTACTAAGAACGTATGCCTACCTGCTAGCTTACTCATGGAAAACATGGCCCTGAGATCTTGATCTACTACTGTTTTTAGTTAAAAAATAATAAATTTTTAAATAATATCAGATGACCAGTCGAGGGCAGCCGTGAACTATCAATTACTTCAATTGTTTTACCTTTTTCGTGTCTTCCTAAACATTATATTATCTTTACTTAATTAAATCCTATAAAAGTATTAAATCAGTTTCCTATAGGATAAAGGAAATTTCAGAAGTTTCAGAAGTCTCGAGATTTCAATCGCTCTTTTTCTGAGCGATTACTTGGTTTTTTGTACGGAATCTTTAATCAAACATTATCATAATGACGTAGAAAGTTTTCTAAGTTTAATGGTAAACGTGAAAGGCGTTCTTATACCTATATGTTCATTTACGATGACAAAAGAGAATGAAAACAATATTTGAAACGTGATGATATTTTTTTAAAGCCAGCAGTTCAAAATGGGTAACAGTATTTTGGTATTTTACATAAGCATATAGCACTATTACTTAATTTCATTACAAATATTTGTAATTACTATGAACTACAGTTGGTTGATTAAACTTACTGAATTAGTCTAATTTGTTTTCAATATTTAATTTTAAAGCAAAACAAAGACTAAATGCGCTCAGATTACATTATATAGAAAAATATAAAAGCAAAGATACACATGGCTTGTTTAAAAATAAAACCACTCTGAAGCTTCAAGCTACCGCTAGTATTGTCATTTCACAGTTCAGTTTCGATAGCTAAAAGCTATATAAACAATTCATAGTACTCCGCTCATGAAATATTCTCTTAGTGTAATTGTTCCTGTTACTAGCACGTTCAATGCGGAGAAATGTAATAATATATATTTCTAATAAGGAACTAAATTGTTATTGTCTGAAACCCAGTTTGTGCAAGGTGAAATCCGTTTTCCTCCTTAATATTATAAATGCAAAGTTTTTGATTCTGTAACTATTGTGGGTAAACTGCTAACGAGTATTTTACCAGCAATTACGTTGAATTGTCCTTAAGAACTTTAGTTTTTAGTCCAGTTAATATAGACATTCCTGTTTGCATTAATTCCCAGAAAGCTGAATGTTTGTGTAAGAAAAAGTGTTGAGATCTTTATTGTAGACAATTTTACGATCTACAAACTTTGTCATATCATTTGTAATGACGTATTCAAGGCCTGCACAAAAATTCAGCTTGTTGGGAATTAATGCAAACTGGAGTCATAATTTAATCTATTTTGACTGGACTATTTTGAAAATATGTACTTTACAATTTTGAACTCTCATAGCTAATAAATAAAGATCATATATGTAATTCAACCAATGTGTAAATTCACTTATCTCAGTCAGCACCATTCATAATACTTGATCTGCTAATCCGAAACCGCTAACTACTAAATTGCGCAAATTTCACCAAAACTCTGAATTGCAATTGCGTTATTTCAATTGTAGTGCCATAGAATTTGTTGAATATTTTAATATTTTACTTTAAACGCTTTGTTGAAATTTGGCATTGATATTGTATTGAGCTTGAAAAGACTAAAGGGCTACCTTTAATCCCGAATGAATGAGCATTTTTTTAAATACAACAGGTTTGCGCTTACCATGTCTATTCATCTATTATATTTCTATGTCTTAAATATTTATTTTAAAATATAGAAAAAAAACTTAAGAGGTGTGAATTGTAATAAAATTTTATTTTTACAAATAGAAAGGAAAATATGAAAATCGCTTGGCCGCGAGTAGAAGAAAAGCTATCGAGTTTAGTACTTAGCAACACCTTTAGAAATTCATTGTTATGTTATCATTTTGTTGCATCCATTATTATTAATAAAAAGTAATCGAGCTCTGAGTTAGTGTATCGCGGAAAATAACTAGTAACTAATTAAAATAAAATTAGACAAGTCTGCTCCTTATAAAGGACGACATTTTGTGTTCCGAAATACAAAAACAGAGTATGAAAGAGTCATTAACCGACACAATATATATGTGGATGACGCGAGTTGCGTAACTGTGCCCTAAATGACCAAACTTTGATAAAGATAAAGCGTAGAATATGTAATGAAACTTTTGTTAAGTTTCACAAAATTAAACACATTTTTTTGTTTCATAATTGTAAATGTATTGATTATTATCCTGATTAAAATTGCGAATTTTTACTAGAGAAGTTTACAATCTCCTTAAAACAACGATCTTTTTTTATCTTAGATGTAGAAAAAATATTTTTCGTACTCTACTAAGGTACTTTTTCATTCGTAGGTCAAAAAGTTTTTTTTTTTCTTTATTTAACGAGTATAACCATTATTTTGTTACGGTCCTCACATTATCTAACAAAATTAAAAGAACAAATTATTAAATAATACAAAAGACATCAACTTTAACAGCAAGGTATTGTTCAACCATTCAATTCAGGATTGTTAAATATCACAAGAACGAATAGCATCGCGACGATCGTCATACCATTACTATAATACGTCAGTCGGCTTTTAAATTTAATATTCTGTAGTTGTTCAGCGTTACATAATGGAAGTCTTTAACAACAAAGTGATGCGCGTTTTACAGGATCCTTTTAACTATATAAAGTTGGACATTCTTTATTTTCAACTGAATTTGGCGAGCAATTATCCCATTACTTTGGTTATCCTTTTAAGTATAATACTTCTGATAAAAATAATCAATTCTATTTAAAATCATAATAAATGCTTAATTTTTAATGTTCTTTGGAGTTGTAGTGAAAACACCGCGGAATTAAGTGCCTTTACCTTAGTATTTTTCGCATTATTTAATAAACTAGCTGTTGCCCACGACTCCGTCCGCGTAGATTTGCATATAAACTTTGACCCTCGATAACTCCCGTTTCCGTAAGAATTTTGCAATATCCTGTTGCAACTAAGCTTTAAATTTACTAAGGTACCTGCATGCCAAATTTCAAGCGTATAACTTAGCGGTTTGGATTTTTCATACAAAAGGATTTTCCCCCTAATTCCCGTTCCCGTCCGAATTTCGGGAATTCCTTTAGTGCGCCTCTAGAGTACCTAAGCTACGTCCCTTCCAAATTTCAACTGCCTACTTTTAGCCGTTTAGGCCGTGCGTTGATATGTCAGCCAGTCAGGTAGTTTCTCCTTTTATATATTTTATATAGATAACACTTGGACGCCGTCAAATCCTTTAACGTCATTCAAATAATGTAATACGTTATCATTACTATAGGTACTTTAAACACCTCAATTCACAGAACTAGTTGTTTACTTGTCTTAGACTAAAATTACTGAACTAGAATCTTGAACTTGCAAGAGCACTAGAGAAATTACATTGAAAGTTCCCCTTTACACTCTGTTTTAGTGAAGAAATACAAAGTTAGATTTGTTTTAAAATTTCGCCCACGTACTAGACGTAAAGGTTATACAATACCTACATTTTCTCAAATTCACAAAGCAATAAAGCTGAAATCCCATTCCCAGTTTCTAAAAGTTGAAAAGTATATAAAGTTTTATCGGGGAGTCTAAAATATGTTCACTACTCTTAATAAAACCTACTTACTCGAATGGTTTGTTATGCTAAAGAGCCATAATAACGGGCGATAATCATATCACATTTTTGAATAAATTGATTCTTCCTCATCATAAAGTATCGTACTGTCAAGTGCTGTTATTTGACGCATAAGCAGATAATTAATATATCAAACAAAAGAGTCCTTATTCTGACGTCACTGTTCAGTTGTTCTGTGATTAGAGATTGTGTCTGAAAGACAGTTGTCTTTTGTAATAAATTAGTTATTAAAATTTTTGATTTATCAAAAGTATTTAAGCGCCATCAAAAAGAATAATACTATATGAACTCGCCACAAAGAAAGATTTCGATTTTAATAGTGCTAAGTACGATTACGTATTACGATGTCCAAAAGAACCATTACTCATATTAATTATAATTATACAATATACTGTATGAGCACGAGCTCGCTCGTTGGTAGCTAAAACATACACTTAGAATTATTTGACTAAAGTATAAGAATCATTCAACCCAACGAAGCGAAGACCACTTGATGCTAATAAATCTCTACAGATTTGTTAAAAGACGTTTTTCGCTCTCACCCACCGAAATGGGTAAACAAATAGAAACAGCCGAGGTTATTTCTTAGGGAATTCGCGCGTAAATAATTCCAGTGTGAATGAAAACAAATGTGGGTTACACGGTCCGTGAGAAATGGATGAGCGCGCCTCGTGACGGACGGCCAGATGCATTCCTAGGAGATTACAGCCTTTGCGCCTGAAAAATGGAACGAAATGCTTATAGGAAAAAAAAACATTTTCGCGTATGAATCGGCTGTGCCCCGCGTTTTTACCCGTGTTGATCTTGTTCCCGGAGCAATACCGGGATAATAAATACCCTATGTGTTAAGCCAGGGTATCACCTATCTACATGCCGAAATTCGTGAAAGAATAAAAAGCATACATCCATACATGCACATTCTCACAAACTTAAATGTAGGATAGCTATCAACTTACGAAAATACATATCTTCCTAATCAACTAAATATAAACACTATAACAAAGATGACCATTTAAATATTATATAATTCAATATAACAATAATTATTTGAACTTGTTAAGTGGAAGAAATTCGTCATAAAGTATAATTTTAATTTTAATCTTAAATTAAAGTAACAGATAAATATAATGTCTTTTATATTTCAACTGTTCACGTTTATATTTAAATAATTAAAACTCATTCAATGACGTGGACCACAATGGTTTGTAGTTGTAATTGCCCACCACAAGCACCAAACACATAATGACAAATATAAAAAAATGCTGTTTTTGTAAACTTCATAATAAAGCTTAAAATAAAAAATATGTATACATGAACCTAACTCCGTAATGCAACATTGCAACTAAATAAAAGGCATAAAGCACCACTTCACCAACCTAAATTATATTTAAAGTTCAAATGTGGTTGTTTTCACTTTGAATAAACACGTTTCACTATTAAACGAGGACTGTTTTGCTATTTCAATGCATTAAAAGCTGAAAGTCATAAAAGCATTACTTTTAGGTACTTTTATTTAACATTTAGTAATAAGCAATACTCATTGTCTATTCTTTAATATAAAAAACTAGCTGTTGCCCGCGACTCCGTCCGCGTTTACTTTCATAAAAAATGTATTCCCCCGGAAACTGGATAAAAAGTATCCTATGTCCTTCTCCTGGCTCTAAACTACCTCCCCACCAATTTCAAAATTTCAATTTCAAATCAGCCAAATCAGTTGAGCCGTTATGGAGTTATAAACGGAGTAACTAACACGACTTTCTTTTATATATATAGAAGATATATAGATATAAAGATGAATTGCCAAATGTGTTGCTACATACTTAGCCACTTACTCAATAACAGCTAAAATGTTTTCGAACATTATTTTTTTTAATTCCTCACAGTACGAGGATGGTTCGTAAGCAGAGAAGAAAAAAGGGATAGGTGATACAAGGAAGGATATTTACATCGTGAATGAAGTTGCGTTGGACTAGCAAGTGCCTATTTGGATATTTTGGATAAGTTTTAAGCGTATAGTAACGTTACATGACTCTTATTATTTATTTTCTTAGTAACGGAAAAGCAAACCCATAATTCAAATGTACAAATAGACAATGACTTTATCTTTACATTGTATATATAATCTCTTTCAAAATCACTCCCGCGTCTACAAAGAAGAACAAACTAAAACTAATTGTTATAAACACCACACACAAATTTCAGAATGTTCCGACACTATGAGATTTTCAAGTAATGTTTTGGAAGCTTATCGGGTCCCTATAAACCCGATCCTTAACCCTTGAAGTTAGGTTTAGTTACATATCTAATGTTACAACTTCATTATTGAATACTTTAAGGCTTTGGTTTAAGGATATTTAAGACAGGGTGAACACTTTGGTTGGTATACTATATTATTCAAAGTCAAATGTGTCTTTATTCAATTTGTTCCGAACCGGAAAGCAGTTTCTACAGAGAACCCGCAAGAAACTCTGATAGTTGCACTTTTTAAAATAAATTAAAACTCGACTATTATCATTATTTTTTTTTTTTGGCGTCCTGAAAATTGTAAACAATAAAATATGATTTCATTACAAATATTTCTTCTATAAATAATATAAGATGCAACTTAAACTATTTATAAAGTAAATTTACTTAATTATATTACCTTATAATATAATATTTCGATGCAAAAACGTTCTGCTATAGAGACCAAATTAATTAAAAATAAAACAAGCGCCAATATCGTATCACATGTTTGTAACGACATTAATAAAGCAAACTGGGAACAATGGAACGAAAATACCAAACAAAGCATCCAATTAAGCAGCCTCCCCACTTAATAATAAACGTATTGTTGAAAACGCCTTATTGACATACATAGTCGTAGTTCCTAGTATTTTGATTCATATACAAAGCGATTCGGGGTGATCAGTAATGTTATTTCGCATATTCGTTCTATTTATGATATAAAAGAACCATAATCATAGGAATTTAGTCAAAAATATATTTTCCAAGTAAAAGTAAATGGAGACGTCTCTTCACTACAACATAGTATAAAACAAAGTCGCTTTCTCTGTCCCTATGTCCCTATATGTATGTGTAAATCTTTAGAACTACGCAACTAGTTCTCACGCGATTTTTTAAATGAAAATATTTATTTATTTTTTATTTTGGTGATAGCTAACAAATTTCCAAAGAATAAAGGGAGCAATATATTTTATGACATGATTATTTCCAATTCTTATGAAGACACATCTTTATAGAATAATTAACGGTTGACACGATATTATATTTTGAATGTGACAATATACTTTTGTTGTGAACTTTACTATACAATCAAAATCGAAAGATAATATCTATTATAAATTGAATCCCCAAATGTGTTAACTCGATATTCGATTCTAAACCGCTTTCAATATTACTTTTTTTTAATATTCCTTGAAGTACGAGGTTGGTTCTTAAGAAGAGAAAAGATAGGGTATAAGAATACTTGTACAAATTATAACCACTGTTGTTGCCTTTTACTAATCAAATAAATACATCTGCCCTCATACTTAAAGAGACTAATGTATACCTGCATTACTTCAAATAAAAAAGCATTTAAAATTACACAAATATACTACACATCCTCTGCCCAAACATTACATTACGGTTTTCATTAATTTATGAAAGTATGCTAATTTTAATCTCGGCTCATGCAGATTCGGTTCAAATTAACATACAAATGGACCTCATAAAAATGTTAACAATTCATGTTAATACGAAAAGATTTTTACATTTTATATGAGATTTTTTTCTTTTATTATCTGTTGTTTCATAATTATTTAAATATTAGTATTTTTAGATTGATATTGCCACTAGAATAAATAGAGCTTCGATTATTTCTCTTAACTAAATAATTAATGAAATTTCGTAGTAATAGTGATTTATTTTAGGCACTATATCGACGGGTCTCGTTCCAGTGTGTTCGTGCTTCAACGCGGAACGCTATCGGGTTCACTGACCCGCGTCGATGCAAAGCAGATTTGCTATTTATGAACACAAATACACAACATTCAAGTAAACCGTTTTAATATTTATTTTTTTATACATTTTATAGGAAACGAAGATTGAAGTATGTTTGAAATTTCAAGTCAAACTAAGAGAAATACAATACATAGTATAAAAGTACGTAAACTATTCTGAAGCTGATTGTCCAGGAGTGATGAGATTGTCCATCATTAACCTAACTTAAAAAAAATTTTTCTCTTGAAAATACCTATAACATTAAATAAATTATAATGGTAAAAGTGCCTTAAATTATAATAAAACACACTTATGAAGTACAGCATAAAACATAACTCTTTCAAATGTCGTCAAGAAAGTGCTACGTGAGTAATTATTTTTATATCAGTTGTATAAGAAAATCGTACTTATATTATTGAGCAAGCAATAAAGCCAGTACCTACCGAGAGAACGCAGGTGTTACTCCAGCATATATTTAAATAAACAGTCTGGCACTAATGTGAAGACTTTCCGAACTCATAAAGCCCAAGTTTCCTTTGCTTTAATGTCACAATTGCATGCAAATGCGTGTTCCTACGCGCACGGCGCTAGACATGCAAATTGTAAAGGAATAATGCCTGGGCAATCAAACGAGTCTTTATGCCCTCGGGCTTCGTTATGGCTTTGCCTTATTGGTTAAATAACAACATGACATGAGGGTACGACGTATGTAGCACTGATGTTTGATAGATCTGTATTCTAGTGTACTGTTTACAACAGTATTCCTAGTATAGATTATTTTCCCGGTCGGGCTGTAGAAAAAATATAGGAAGTACCAATTTTTTGTATTACAATAAAAGAATTACGTCGATCGCCTTAAATGAGTTAATATGTAATGTTTGTCATACCTATATTTAATAACCGCCGTACCCTTACGTTAATCGTTTTCATATAAATTATTCAACGCAGGCACATACAACACTAAGCGTTTGACATTTCAAACCACATTTCGGTGTCAGTTAAACGCGACTTTAATTAATATTCTAGCATTCTGTTCCCTTGCGAGAGCCCTTCGGGGACACGAGCGGTTGTGATTAAGTGTGCCACGTGTGTTGTCATAACGGGATTCACCTTATGTGGAAAATGGGACAGCGTCCCTTACATTGACGTGCCTTTAGAAATAAAATTTCGTAGCCACGACTCTAAGGCGTATTACTTCTGGCCGAATTGATGCGACAGTTTGCTCATATTCTGTTAACCGTAGAATAGTACTTTTATTGACGAATATTTCCTGTTATGTTCAAAACAATATGTCAGTAAAAAACATGAAGAAAATAGTCATACCTACTCTTTTATTTTCCTTGCAATGATTCTAATTTATATGTAGGGCTCAAACTAAATCGCATTTTACTTTTTTACGAGGAAAAGAAAAGTACAATATATTTTACGAGCTTCACACGGGATACATAAAGCTAAGGTTCCCACCGGATAAAGCGTCCCAAATTAGGCTATGCGTTACGCGTTGTCTGGCTATATTATTATTTCACAGCCCGCCTTTGTATCTCTGATATTTCTTTGTTCATAATATGTATATTTTATGACTACTTTAAAGGACAATACCTTCGCCTATGTAGATATTACGTCAGGGTTTACGAGCTCAAATATTGACGGTAGGGCTGAGCTATGGAGGATATTCACAATATAATCAGTCGTAAAATTATTTATGAAACGATAAATTACACCCACAAAAAATATACGTAAATTAATATAATTTTGTAATATTCGGAGTTTTTACTGAGCAGTTGCCATTCAGATAATTTAATTTGCGAACCAACTTTTCAAAGTATCTGACTTATATTTTATTAAGAGATTTACTGAAGCTTTTTTGTATTTAACTGTTGCGAGTAAAAGCCACAACTGTCCGAGCTTAATTAAAGCGAGCCAGTCCGTTTGTATTATTGCTACGAGTACGAACGGACGGGGCGTATTCACCCATCTATGTGATGTGACGTACTTAATTATTGGAATAAAAGCTGTTTCTACTACACAGTCCAACACAGTTCAATGACCTCTACTATATAAGTAAAAATAAATGTTGCCATACGTAAGAAAAGTTCAAAATATTTTTGTACGTTCCTTGAGGTAATCAGAACGTTTTTATTTAAGTTGAATATGGAAATCTGCTATTACGCAGTTGAAACCTGAAACTTAAAAAAAACGTTTATTTTAAAGTAAATATAGAGACTATATTCCATTTTTCCTATAAATAAATCACTATTTGTATTCCATTTTACTGTTTGCAAGTGTATTGAAATCGTGCCGTGATAATATAATATGAATTTTACGTAAAGTCAATGTTTACCGATCCTCCTAAACAACCATTAATGTTCTCAAGTCAACCCTTTTGTAAGTCTGTACCTATATATGAACTCATGTATAATATATCGCGGGGTTAAATCTTAATAGTTTGTAAATAACTTTACTATTGCTTAATCTCCGTTGTTTATATTAACAATATCTTAAGTAATCACCATAAAACCCAATCCAACACAGTATTTAGTTTCGAAAATCACATAATAATTATACACTACCAACACCCTAAGACGTCATTATCTCTCAACAAAAGTTTATTTAATACTAGCTGTTCCCGCGACTTCGCCTGCGTAGAAAAGTGACGTTGGGCAGCCACGCGCCAACAGTTCAGCAAGTTCAACGTGATTCTTTAAATTGCCGCAACCTTTTTATTTATCAACCGATTGACATGAATAAGACACTACATGTTAAGTGAAGCTTACCACAATATATCCTTGAAAACCCCATCTAGATAAGATAAGCCGTTTCTGAGATTAGCGTGCACAAACAAACAGACAAAAATTTCAATAATCATTGTTTTGGGTTCTATTGCGTTAATAAAGGTCTCCTTTAATATTTTTTCTCAGATATCTTGCTTGCTGACCTTCGTCACGCCGGGCACGCCGGCCCAATTCAGCCTAACAACGTGGTACTACCAGCTACCAACAAACAAAACTAAATTTACGAAACAATACAAAACAACAAAAAATAACCTGTATTATGCAGCACTTTATTTTAAATTGAATTTAATTTTATTAAATCGGTAGTGTAGTTTCAAAAATTTAAGCATACATAGGGACAGATAAAAGAAAGCGAATTTGTTTTAAACTATGTAACCTATATGCAACAGAAAAATATTTAATTAAAAAATAGTTTTTCAATCTAAAAACGTTATTTGATCAAAAAGCTCTATTGAATGGTCTCTACTGTTAGTATAACAAAATTTATTTTCATTTGAATGAAGAATTATGTTTACACATAGTGTTATTAATTAACTGTTGTAGACAAAACTTTCATGAATATAAATTGAAATTCTAATCGGTTTAAGAACATATTAGAACTATGATTGCTTATTATATTTCAACTGTAAACTAAAAACAGTGGTAATTTCTAAAAATGTCTTTCAAAATATACATTATACAATAATAATAAGTCGTGTATGTATGTGATCAGTGCATCGGACGTCTTAAATTAGGGGTAATTTTTATGGACATGGCATCATTGTGACTAGATTATTACAGAATTTAAGTTTATTTTCGGATGTGATCTTTATAAAATAATCTCAACTTCTAGTACATAAAAAATATATAGTTAAAATTAAAGTCAAATGTATTCTTATTCTAACAGAACAACAAAAGACTTGCTTTATTCCGCTATTTCATAAAAAAAGCTTTACATAATCTCAAAGGCGAAGAACTAATAACGTACTGCCAAAAAAAAATATTGTTAAAAAACAATAGTGTTAAAGTCCCATTAATATTGAACTCACTGAAACAGCTAGTTAGTTGTTGTTTATTGGCGAATAGGGAATACATCCAAGGGAAGATCGATGAGCAGTGAATGGTATCTGATTTGGGAAGAGCTGTCCTGAATAAAAATTTCCGACGGGCCCCGAGGGGACCAATTACAAGATAATATGAATCCGCCCAGACTATTTATAAATGTATACTTTATTATGTATTGTTTACGGAATGTTTTAATAACTTATTATTACTACTTATTTATTTAATATACAGTAAATTAGCATTACGATAATCATGATTAGTTAATTTTCACAATATTTAAGAGTTTCTAACTTTTGATTAAACTGGTACTCACTATAAAAGTTTTTACGTTATACCACTTATTTTAACATTAAAAGACAATATTTTATAAAACCACTATTTGCATGGATATTAAAAATTTGAAACCAACGTCATGTCGTGTCTATTTAACAATTCAACAGATCAATGCGGACTTATGAATATTTGTACGATAAATCATAGCAGATTTAATAACAGTATACAAACCGATTCGTAATAAACGATAACGCTGTGTATAAAATAAACATATGATAGGTTAATATATTAATGGATAAATCTATATCTGTACCTACATATATGAAAAGCTAAGGGGATGTTTTTTTGTTGGAACGCGCTAATCTCTGAAAGAACACGTCGGATTCAAAAAAATAAGTTAGCGTAATTCATGATTAGTGCTAAAAGCTCCATTACGAAAAATTTAAACTCCCTTTACTCGGTTAACCATGTAAATCACTATTCATGTAATCAAATGTTCACTGAATCGTTTATTCCGAAAACCGGTAAGGAGTCGAACTCTCTTCCGACGTCGAGGGAATACAACTTGGATCTTTTGCAGGTTGGGGTGAAAAGACGCTTAAGCAGACATCACTTAGCCCACATCTTCTCCTACGATCAGGCGAGATCGCAGTAAAATGTCTGTTTATTAATTATATAAGGTAATGGGTAGTGTATACAGTTTTTTATCGCTTTTCAATAAAACTATTGTCAACGATCTCATATATTTTACCATGTACTGTGAATTTTTGTTAAAGGAAATTAAATAAATTAAAAAAAAAACGCCGGCTTTCACCAGTTCAATAATAGACTCAACAGTAAATGGTTTAGTTAAAAAAGCAAACATTTTATCGCAAGCTAGTTATTCAAGCTTTGATGAGTAATTTCTAGCGCGACAGCAAATTTGCATTGCACTTACTAGAGTACAATCAGAAATATTTATGCAAACTACGGGTAAAGACTATAGGTAAATAATATTTTTAACGCGACTTTTATATGGCAACATTGTGGCTACATGTAGAATGGATTTGAAGTATACTTGTAATCATTCAATATTATTACCTCTATTATTTATTTTATATTACTTTAACAGGTAATAATATCATCTATATTATTACCTGTTAAAGTAATATAAAAGAATTTATAAGCTAAATTCGCAACACTGTTAAATTTATTCATATGAATTGATAAATTCAGACCTACAAAAATAAAATAGTTATGCGCGAGATTTAATATATTATATTCATTTTCAATGTAAATATAGTTTGTCATCAATTCTTTTTTATCTTTATAATTTAGCTAAAATTTTTATGAAGCTTAAAGAAATTGCCTGGACTTTATTTTCATAGTAGCCTCTTGTTATTTTACAAGATTTACTTTACTCTCAAGCCGGGTACTGGTAACGTAGTTTCTAATTAAGGCCATGCTTAGATAAACATTATAAAAACGTTATTTTATTAATATTACTATAGCAATATTCTTTTAGAACAACGTATTACTTTTCCGATTTAAAAAAAAATTATTGGGTTTTAATAATTCCTTAATTAAGTAAATGAATATAATTTATATGTAGATTTTATAACGTTAAAATTATACTAAGAATTGTCTTCACCCAAATAACGTGCTATCGGCTGTAAAGGCTTGTCGAACTGTTTACTTTTTGGTTTATTTCCATATGAAATTCTATAATTTTATTTATTTACGATTCTAGATCATTAAAAGCTGCCATATAGGTATTAATTCCCCTACCAATACGCAAAACCTTTAATATGATTTTTGAACGATCATGAACGCAGCAAGTTGGCATTAGAATTCTTTGACTGGGTTCGTGAAAGCTTAAGGCTCCAATGATATTATCGCCATGCAATAACTGTCGTGACTTGCTCTCAGTCGCTGAAATAGGACAGCTCATCAGTTCACTACCGATTGTGCTAACTCATCTTTAACTGTTATATTCTTCTGTATCGCTACTGTTCTGTTATTGACTCTTTTGTTATAACAGTTCTTTTATTCGGGTTTGTAAATTGGATTAACGAAAATATCTGACGAAGATTACACATTACCATTTCAATCACAATAAATTTTTATCTTCAAATGAGGGTATAATTTTAGATTTGTATATAATATACATATATGGGTATATGAGAGATGTGACCCGGTCATAATATAATCCAACTCTTACTTATCAATAAATTCAGATAATATATTTGCCAAAACAGTACAAGCAAAAAGGTTTCACAAAGGTGTTCTAAAATAGATCCATGAAATTAGAATGAATCACAAATGATTCACCTACAGATTTATTGTAGAAAGATTGTTTGTCCTAGTTCATTGTGTATGGAGAATGGATTTTCCAGGAACAGAAACAGCAAAAATTTCGCAAAAGATTTATTTAGAATATTCAAAATGTACAACGTGGATAAATATGATAAATCCAATTCTTACAATTACTTAACTTACGTAAAAATTATCCTAAACTTAATATAAATATTATAATCTTGTTAATGCAAACCATTTTTCATGTGTATAAATAAAATTTTTTGTACATGGTTGAATCAAAATAATATACGAGTATAAATCAAAAACCACCAATTTCACGTGCAATCTAGAGCATAGTAAGTAAATATGTTAACTATTATTTTTGTCTCACGAAAAAATAAAGCATTCGCAACAGACACGTATAATTAATTATTTATAACAACGTAAAATACGCCATACCGCAAGTCAACATTACTTATATAAATCAATCAATCGAGGTTTGTGTAAATATCCACAGGTTAAAAACTGTAGACCTAACAATCTTTTAAGGTTTAACATTACATTAGTATAGCAAAAAGATTACTCTTTAGTTACCTATTAAAACTCATAAAATGAAACAGATTCAACAAGAAAATTGTTTACAAAAACAAACAATATTCTAATATTTTATTTACACGACTATTATATGACTTATGACTTAATTACCCTTGTGAATATTTTTAATAAACAGACACTTCAAGTCGGTGGTTCCGCGGGGTCGTGATTTCTATTCTGAGTCCTGTTTAACAAGAAGTCTAGATCGTTCGTTATTTTGTCTATCACTTTATTGGCGTCACAATTGTATGCCTCGTTCCACTCTCGGTTGACGCGACTAATATCTGATTTTGGCGCTTCAGATATCTCTATGGAGGGCAGGGAAGTGGAGGATGTTAAGTGGCGAGATTTCTTTAGACAGCTTTTAAAAGGTTGGGGTGTCACAGAGGAGACGTCTGGGTTGGATCGGTTGTAGGATTGTTTGGGAGGGTCGAATCGGTTTCGGGGATAGGTTTGGAAGTCTACGGAGCATGTGAGGACGGGGGCTGGGTTAGGATGGGGTTTGTCGGGCGAGAGGGGACTGAAGGTGCGGTGCGCGTGCGCGGGCGGCACGAGGTCGCACACCGTGACGTGCGCGTCGAAGCGGGACCGCGCCGCCGGCTCCCGGTATTCCACACAGCGGACTATGTCCGCGCGGATGTCGGGATCCGACTGTCTCCTAAGATATTAAAATGATGATTTCTCAACAATTCAGAAAACTCTTAATCACGCCATTCAGATACATTTTTATAGGTTATGCTAGAGTTCAATAAAAAACAATCTCTTAGCTATTAATCTAGTCTTCGTTGCTGTCATAATAATGACAACAATTAAGACTAAGAAATACATACTGGTTAAAAGTTACGTTTAACCATTCAAAGATTATTTTTTTTTAATTTAAACTCATTATACTATTTATGTAGAACCTACCTAAATATGTAAGTAGGCGTATCAAGCATTCGAGGCGAGGGGAAAGAGTCGTGCGGAGAGGAGACGCCCTCTGCGCCCGCGCAGCTCTCCGCCTCGCCGCTTTGTTTAATATACACTGACGAACAGAACCATATTTAATTCTGAAAGTACCTAGTTATCCAATCAAAAACATAAATGTGAAATGAGATCTAAATGTGTGCCAAGTTCAATGGTCAGTCCTGAAATTTTATTTATAAGTAACAGTATAACATGTCATATCCTCTTATAACATAAGATAATGTGTTGTAGCCTAAGATCTGTTTTGTCTAGTTTTTATAAATCTAATGATAAAAATGAGGATTTTTGGACATTAATATCTAAATAACCGTTAAAGATAAGCTTATGAAATTTAGAACACATATCTATCTCGCAAGTCTCAATATATTAGCCAAATCTGGTTTACGTGAAATAGTTTTTGATTTATGAGGGGCTCAAAAGTGGCTCCAAATGGTTCGTGTAATGTTACACACGGTGCAGCTCGCCAGTTCTGTTTCTTGAACTTGGCTTGACGCGCTACCGCGTGTCTACATAACGGCATATTATGGTTGTCTAGAAGAGATCACTTAACAAGAGTAGGTTATAATCAAAATCGACATATTGTCTCGCACATGACGTCGATATATTGACTTACAGCTAAGTGAAGTGTCCGGCGCGCGATGTCGCGCGTGTCGCGACGGGAGAGACGCCGCGCGGCGCGCTAGGCTCACACACTCTTCGTCACAGAGAACGTAGCAAAGGAATATTGCTATGCCCTATATAATCACAGGACAATTTTATTCTATTTAAACTTTAGAAACTATATTTGATTCATACAATTTTAAATTGTATAAGATTTTTACTTCAACACGTTTTTTGTATTCGTTTTTTTTTTGTCGAAAACTCATAAAGGGAAGATTATTTAAAACTCCTTGCAATTACCTCATATTTTATCTGTACTTATGTTGTTAGGTACTAACATTAGCGAGAGCAGCTGATGAGAAAACTGCAACATGCGTGACTTGCCGGTCGCCAGGCTGCGCGTACGCAATGCCGGCCGCTTGCACGGCGGTTGTCGTCACCACTAGTACTAGCGTGTGACGTATCACGCGCCCCCTGTTTAGACATATTGTTGTCAATTAGTTGTTAATAACAACATATTAGTAACTATTACATAAATTCGTAAGAGTTTAGTTAGCCTATTTTTGTTATTATTGTGCGCATTGACCGCCTCGCTATTCAACATGCGAAAAATGTAGGATTCATGATACCTGTCTTTAAAATAGGAGCGTCGCTCAGCGGGCACCTTGTGCACGATGAGGCGCAGGCGCAGCGCAGCGCACAGCGTGAGCGCCACGCACAGCGCCGTGAGCAGCGCCGCGCCGCACGCGCACACCAGCTGTGCCGCCGACCCCAGCCGCAGCGGCGCGCCGCCCCACAGACGCGCCGTTAGCCACGACAGCGTGCACACACCTTACGATTAAATAAAGTCACAGTAATAAAAATTATAGCCGTTTTGTCAGACTTAACTGCATCCACACACATAACTAAAATATCAAATTGTAATAATTCGACAACATATTATTTACTCATGATACCCCCTTAATTAAGCAAAAGGGGGACAAATGTTGAACTTTATTCTCATCTCACCTATATCTGATTTTATTTACCTGCAATAAGTCCTACAGAAGGGCCCCGCTGCGCGCGCGCACCGAGTTCAGCCTGCAGCAGCAGCGGCTGCGCGCACAGCGCCCCGCACCCCGCGCACCAGCACGCCGCGCACAACCACCCCAGAGCGCCTGGGCATGCGTCCTCCTAAGTCAAAGTGAAAGTCAAACATATCTTTATTCAACTAGTATATTTTTCTTATGAATCCTATATTCAGTTATCTAAATAATTTCTCGCGAATGAAGTTTAAGATTATAGTTATTTCAATAAAAAATCATAAAGTCTACCTACAATGCTAAATAGAATGTACCACTGAGTACAAAACAAAGACAGTATTTTGATCTTCAAACAAAATAGTGGATAGACATACGATTAGTAAATAGGAATTCAAGAAATAATCCTACCTGCGCGCTGTCACACTCCAACAAAGTGAATAGAGCAGCAGAATGCGTTCCCGCCGTGACTGCCTTCAACAAAGTGGGCAGGTGAGCCTGTCTTGCTGGGGCTAGAGCCAGCAGTTGCAGCGCTGCGGCTGCGAGACACATGGCACCTCCGAGTCCTACTGTCACTTTTACCACCCCGCGAAGGTCCTTTTCTGTGTCTGTCTAAATTAATTTACAATTAAATGATACCAGAATCACAAACAGTTGGTAGTCTTGTTTAAAGAAAACATTAACAAACTGATTTTCTATAAGGAAGGATTCGAAAATATTAAACGATGATTAATTAAGAAATATAATGTACCGGAATAATATTCAGAATAGTTACATTTTCGAAAGAAAAGCTTTACTCACGAGTGTGGACCGTGCGACGGTAAACAAAGCGTAAGTGCCCAGCCCTCGGCACCGACAAGCGACATGCGAGGGCTCGGGCACACGGACCTCGCAAGCGTTCCGCACCCATGTGCCGGCTTCATTCGAAGAACGCCAGCCACAAGATAATTTCCACGCTAGCCAATACAAGATTAAATGATAGAGCTTTATAGGTATAAATTTTTCTCTAATATATTATAGATTTTCGATTCAATAAATAATAAGATTCAAATAAAATCAAAATAGTTTAAAATTTTAAAATGAGGTCATTTCATCTATATTCCATTATATTTCTGACTTCAAACGTTTACATTATAAAAAATTATATAAACTGAATTTGACTTTAATACTAGTAGCATTGAAAAAGCTTACCTATTGAACTATAATTTTTATTGTGTACAAACAAAAGAGTGACGATATGTTCGACGGCTGGATCAAAGTTATCTCCACTAGCTGAGATTTGGGTTTGAGCAGATGACATATGATATTCCACTTCACGACCACCTCTAAAATTTAAAACGTTTAGCAACAAAACGATTTAATTTAAACTCATGGCCTAGCTCGTATGATACTTACTTGTATTCTATTAATTTTTGGAGCGAAGGTAGTCTCGAAGTAAGATCTGTATAAACAACGGCTACAACGGATACATTTCCTGATCTATCTAAAAGCTCAACCCCCACTGACAAAAGTGAGCACTCCTCTGGTCCTGTTTGTCGAGGAAAATTAAAATGTGCCTCATTATCATAAGTCGCTGGTTTTGTTTGAACTCTGAACCCTTGATAATTCAAATCAATGTTGTCCTTCATTACAGCCGTATCCACAATAGCATTCTGAAGATTATATATTTTCTGAAATAAATTTGACTTACAAATCAGTTTATAGTATTAAAATTACTAATAAAATTATTGATCTTGTAATAGCCCTTTACCTCTTCATCTAAAAAAGCAAGCGGATGTTTTAAAAGAGAGTCGTATATTTGGAGTAATTCTTCTGTACTAGCTATTCTGTCTGAATGCTTTGCGGCTGAGGATCGTAAGTAATGAAGCATTTGCATTGAATGTTGTAGCGGAAGAGTTGCCGATCCAGGCAAGACTGGCAGTGATCGCAATACAGACCCATATTGACTCGCTACATTGTGCACTGTTTCCCACGAATAACCATACGATATCAATATAAACTAAAACGAATTACATATTCAACATTATTTTATTGAAAAAAAACATATAGAAGTATTTATAGTAAACTACATTCATACTTTTTCATATATTTCTTGCAATGACTCAGCGATACAGCCAGAAAAGTTCGGTATACTCCATTTAACAGTGTGTTGAGAAGTTTTGGGCTCGCAAAATCTGGAATATTGGGGCAGTTTAATAAATGATTTTAACGGCGTAAGTTTATATTTTATATATACGAGGCATACCTACTAGTTTCCCCGGCTTGTCCGGGTGGACAGCTTGTAATAGCGTTGGCTCCGGGAGCAGTCCTAGGCCAATGTAATCCATACAATGCTGAACTTTCACAGGCCTCATCCTTAGGCCCAAGCGTCCAGACTGTTATTGATTTTGAATTTGTTCCAGCTACTGATGTGACTTGGCAGCGAAACTCTCCCGATTTCTATAAAAACTTCAGTAATAATAATCTATTCGCAAGGTAAGTAATATTGTACTGTAATAGGGAGCTACCTGAATGTTATACAATTTAAGCAAACTGCCAGCAGGATATAAGTCTTCCCAAAGTTCCCTTCCTGGAATAAGTGGCAACAAATTTCTTTCTCTAGCCCAGCTAAATCCAAGAACTCCGTGGATCCGTCCCGCCCCAGCCAAACATGTTATACTAACGTTGTCACCCTAAAAGAAACATATTCCACTCATTGATTATCTGTCGTATAATTTAGTTCAGCCTATTGAATATAATATAAGATTAAATTACCTTATTCACTGTTAAAGTAGATGGCATTAAACGTATATCAGGTGGTTTAAGCACAAATATTCTCAGCGCACTACATCGCTTTCTGCCTCCGTCCTCAGCTGCGCATGACCATTTACCAGTATCCAATTTTCTCGCTTCAGATACCCCTAGTACTGACATCCTACGACCTAATGCATCTTCTGCGACCGTACGTGTCCAAATATCTCTAAAAAATAATGTAATCGCTAAAATATCAAGTAGGTACACATGATTAAAATATATACAAAATAATTTCCTAATACCTATTCGTTCCATTGAAGTTAACTTTGACACCGTCTTTGTACCATGTAAAAGCTATACTTGGCGAGCCATATGCCATACAACTGAGAATGAATTCGGAGCCTTCCCATACTTCAGAACGTTGATTTACAATTAATTTCTAAAAGAAAAAAAAATAAAACGTTAACGCATACTTACCAAGCAAATTATTATGATATCCATGATATTTATTAATAACATTGAAATCTTTAAATTTTCAGTGTAGCGTGTTATCTGCAGAACGCTATACTGTTATGTCAAGAGTAAAGCTAAAAAAATAAATACAATAACTTGCACCCGCCACAATTACAATATTTACAATAAATTTCACCCATTGCACCCGCATTCCCTGCATACGGATTCCCCATACGGACACAAAACGCAATATTTAGTAACATAAAAACTCACATGTAGCGTAAGAGCCGGTTGCATATGCAGCAGATTAGTGTCCGGCACTAGGCGCATAGCGCGCACATCCGTGGGTGTGTAAGCTGCCGCTAGCCGCGCGAAAGCCGCACGAATCGCACCCGATTGCACCCGCGGGCCCCATACGCGCACCCACGCCGTGCGCGAATTCTTACTCGAACTGTGTATCACTTTTATCGTCTTATCAATCTAAATTCTTTGTTCAAGTTACCACTATTCAATTTTTATATGCAGTTGACAGAATATTAGGTCTACATTTTTAACTAATAACTTATCGGGCAAACAAGCAGGCAACGAGCCACCTGATGAAAACTGGTCATAACCGCCAATAAACACTCGCGGAGCTTGACAACTCTGGAGTGATTTGCCAAACTTTTATTTACGTTACGTTACTTTCTTGCAATTGTTAAGTAATTCAGATTAAACACGAACATAGTAACTACATATTGTTAAGAAAATTATCATTGCATTTTGGTTATTTCAATATTTAACAAATAATCTTACCTGATATTTAATATTTCGATTTCATCGTGCAGTGTTATGTTTGATGCTCTTAAGTATCCTGTAATCTGAATGTCATCCATTTTTAATATAAATGAACAAACGTAACATAATAACAAATGCCTAACAAAAAAACCCTTTTCGTACCTGTTTGATGATTTCTTGTGATACATTTTTGATACCATGGTCCATTATTTTTATTTTTGTTTCAAATCGAGCAGATGCTAAAACAATAAATTAAGGTGATCTACTCATGAATAAAACGCACTTTTTTTTAAATTCTATAAATGATATTGGGATTGGTAACTATTGAATAATTTTAAAAGTAGCAAACAGTAAGCTTGCAATATAACAGGCTATTACGAATATGGTTTGAATTTCTTTTATATTTTACGCAATTTTTACGTTAATATGTAATCATAATCGTTATTTACAATTTTATAGTAGCATAAACAATAGAGAAAAAATCATCATTACACTTACAAAGATCAGTATCCTTAGCAGTACAATCACAAACTTTACCAGGCTGGCAATTATCGGAACATTCTTCTACGCCACATTCTGTGAATTGTCCAATAAAATTAAAACATCTATGAAGAATTTGTTTAATATACTTAATAAGGTAAGATTACAGTCCAACTTTTACTAATGTTTGACACAGATCTGTAATAGTACGTAAGCTAATGTAACTTCGACACCCAACTTATATAGTTAAAGTTCATTAACTGAATTTTCGCCCGAAACTTTTCCTTGTAGACCTGCTTTTTGATGTAAATCGTAAGGCAAGTTTTAGATTGTACAATCTGTAACATTTACTATGTCTTATATTTTTTTACATTAATAAAAATTTCTTATTACCGAAACTTAGGGTAATTTTCAAGTCATGGAGAAGTTTCGATTTACGAGGGTGCACTCAGATATTGATTCTGAAGCTATATATGTATAACCATAAAAGTTGGATTTCAATGTTGTCCGCGTCATTTTTTTCTTACTTTTTCAGATCTGGTATTATTATACTGTAATGCTGTAACTTCTTATTTATTTATCTTAATAAAGCCATGAAGGGTACAATCTATGTTTTCAATTTACGCACTTATGTCTTTTACTCCCTGTATTGTATCTGTAAAGTGTCAATACATCTATTTTTAAGTTTTATATATGTTTTAATTTTAAACAATCAGCTCACAAGCTTCAAGTACTGTTTCCTCTGAGATATGCATGCGTTAACATAGTTTAATGCATAATTAAGTGAATAATTACCAGGCTCGGCCATTTCGGACTCGCAAAGATCTCCCGTGAAGCCGGGCGCACAAAAACAACTGACTGCTGCTGGACCCACTTGCCTATTAACAATTACACTAGCTTTACTTCTAATTAATCTTATTTAACTCGATCGTGTAATTTCATTTTGCAAGGTAATATATAGCTTGATGCTCAGATTAAATGTGGCTTTATATTGGTAAAAGAATTTCCAAAATATTTTCAATAAAATAGACATGACCTTTAGAATCGTCTGAAACTGATAAACTTGTATATAATAACTAGCTTCCCGCCCCGGCTTTATATATAAAAACCTTTCTCTTGAATCACTATATCATTTAAAAAAACCCCCATGAGAATCGTTTGCGTAGTTTTAAAGATTTAAGCATACATAGGTATATAGGGACAGAGAAAGCGACTTTGTTTTATATTATGTAGTGATTAATGAATAGTGTTTAAAATAAGTTTCAAAGTTACGTACCCACACGTTCCTCCGTTCTTGCAAACATTGGATGTATTGGGGCATAATGGCCCAACACCGCAGTCGGAACCAGAATATCCCTCGAAACAGGCGCAGTAAAATTCGCTGTTAGATATACAATTTGTGAATAACACATTTTATGGTATACAATAAAGTCAAATAGGAAGACCACAGTTTACAATGCCGCGATAATACTAAACTTCTAGTAAATAATTTCCTTAACTAATATTTGTAACTACTAAAGATAACAAGTCTGTTATTTTAAGACGCTATTACGAAATTCCTTATAACTATACTATTATGTAACACGTAATTATATATTTATATTTTTATCAAACTAAAGAACGGCCAACATGAAAATTTTCAAAAGAATAAATAATTAAAGAGATATATAATGCTACACAAATAATTTAATTAAAAAAGAATGACGAAATAATATGACGTGGGGACTCGCGTTCACATATCTTATAATTTTATACCAAATTATTGAAACAGCTTTTTCATAGTTCAGAATAAATTTTGTGATCAGTAGCGACTCCACAATTTTGTGTTACGCGTTTGTCATTGCTTCGGCATGTATGATCTAGATCTCACTTTGGACGGGGTCAGATTTTACGAATGCTTATCATTAAGAGGCTCGCCTGATTGAGAAGATGACATTAAAGGCAGTTACATAGCTTACCTATAGTCATGTGTAGCGTAGCAGTGTCCGAGCAGACGGCATTCGATGGCGCTGCAGGAGGCGCGCGGCGCCGGAGCGGGCGCGGGCGCGG
>DWAJ01001177.1:0-24384 GCA_018238005.1 Eurema mandarina | reverse complement strand
GGACGGCGGCGACGAGCCCACCACGTTGGACGCCACCAGCCGCAGGCGGTACGTCGTGAAGGGCACCAGCCCCGCCACGCGCAGCGACTGCGCGTCCGGCGCGCTCGCCTCGTACACCGTGAACCACGACGAGTTGCGCGCCGTCTGCGCCTGCTCGCCGTCGTGGAACGTTATCGATTGTTTATTACATGAACGAACGACCGACTTGCCTAGTTTTCCAATTATAACACTAATACTCATTATGCGGCATAATGCTCAACGTTGAATGTTTCGACTACAGTAACGCTTCGAACAATCGAGCACTCTCAAATTGCTAAGTAGTGCTTTCGCTTACAAGTGCAGTGCCAGAAACAAAGGTTTTTTTTAAGTTAACTTTAATCAAAATGTCGCACTATGCTCTATTATTGGAAAACACATTTCGGTCTCGCGTATGTTATAAGCAAATTTTCACTGTACCTGGACGGTCCACAGAGATATGGAGGAGTTTCCGTCGAATCCGGGGGTGAACTGCAGCAGGACGGAGAAGGCCCCGATGTTGGAGAGGGCGAGGTTCTTGGGCGCGTGGGGCAGCACGGGCTCCACGCCCGACTGGATGGACGCAGACCTGCGCGGGCCCTCGCCCACGCCCGTCGCCGCGCTCACCCAAAAGTTATATTGAGTGCTCGCCTGCAAATACGTAAACCAATTGCAATAAACGTTTAACTTTTGATATGGTAACCTGTTAAAAGAATCTATTAACTGACGCGTATAAAAAAGTTTCGTCAGATTTAAATTTGATTTATAATCGTGAACGTAAATAATATTGTATATGTCTTATGTCTGACGATTGAATCGAATCAAATTTCAATTAATGGTGGATTATGATTTTAACGAAGTAAACAATTCCATAATTTACAAATAAATATGAGAAAGAATGACTCACTTGTAAACGCTCCACACGAATACTTGTCACATTCGGAGGTAGAACTTCTTCTTTTAGCGTGTCAGGATTATCTTTGACTTGATACGACAGTTTGTAACCAATTAAAACGCCATTGGATTTCTTCGGCGGTGACCATGAGACCCGCACAGCACGGTCTGATATATCATCGAATTGTAGATTGGATATCTCATCGGGAACTAAAAACAAAATACATAAATGTAAGAGGTTAAATCTCTCTTGGAACGTTTGGGATGCTTTATTTTAAATTTAAGCAAATCTTAAGTAGTTATTTTGACATATTTCTATTTTAAACCAGTCAGAATGCTTTGACTTTAGGCGTATTTAAATTTCATACTCATCCAAGTATGCGATCATATGCTATATAAATAAGTCAAAATGATCTTGATGAAACTTACTGTCTTCCTTAGTTCTGACCAGAATGAAATCGCTCCGAGGCCCATCCCCGGGTTCCGTGAAACATAACACAGATATATTGTATTCAGTAAATTTTTCTAAACCGCTAATGATTGAAACTTGTTCTGTTAACGGATCTAGTAAGTTCGGAGGAACGCTGACGAGCTTGGATTCGGTCGTATTATTTTCTGTGTCATCCCATTTCCACGCTTGTATTTTATAACCCTGTAACATTGTTTCGTGTGAATCATGTTTCGTTGTACATTTTTAACATACCAATTTCATATTCGTAATAACATTGAAGAGAGCAAAACATTTTTCTGATACTTGAGGATTGATTATGATTTATGTATCCCACAGTTGTATTTGGATTATGGCAACAGTTATAAAGAATCCGAAAACATATACTATACCAAATCGTATATCATGTTTGTAAAAAATTGCAAAACAGGACGCGTTCAAAAACATAAAATGTGTGTGTATATAAATATGTACTTATATAACATAACGACAGAACGATTAAGCTGATAAACATACCTGATTGATACCGTTAATTTTCTGCGGATTGGGCGGCGTCCACCAAACTTTGATAGCAGTAGAATTAAACGCTTCGCATCGGACGCTATCAGGCGCGGCTTCTGGCACGCCTTCCTTTGTTTTTATCATGAAACTATCAGAGAACATTCCCAAACCCTTATCGTTATACGCCGCGATTTGTACATTGTAATCTTTCCACGTAATTAAATCTTGAATAAGGTAGTTTCTCTGCGCTTCGTTGGTTATGTTCTGGTAGGTCCAAGGACTATTGTCGTATCCCTTGAGTCTATATCTGATGACGTAACCTAGGATGTGGCCGTTCCGATGTTCCTCTAACGGCGGCTGCCATTGCGTGATAATTTCGGAAGACGATCTAGCCGACCCCATGAAACCGATCGGCGGTCCCGAAGGTGCTAAAAATTAATACATAGTTTTCCAAATGTATTTTATATTGTTTCTAAAGAGATACGATCATGCAGACGTAGCAGTGGAGGCTTATTACCATAACTAAATTAACATACAATCATCGGACATAAATCTAACGCAGGCTATCATGCATATAAATAATAATAAATGGTGTCGACCAAACTATTCAACGGACATAACATTTTGAGATACATGAAAAAGGAAATTAACATAATATATTTTAGGTTTTTATATCTGCATACCTTGGCAGCATATAAAATCACTGGCTGCTTGGTTATAAGAAGAAAAGTTTATCAAAATTGATTGTCATATTCGGTTTAATATAATGATGAGGTGTTACTGTTAATGAATCATTACTCATAGATCGATATGATAGCATATGATTACTTTTAATATATGTAATTTATTGGCTTTTTTTCGTTAATATTATCGACTACACAGATGAGTAAAACATTATGACTCGCATCATACCTTCTTGAGGCAACGTTAAGACATCCGTTGGGTCTGATGGAGGCCCTTCACCCACCGTGTTAACGGCAGATACCCTGAACTGATACGAAGTAGCCGCCTTCAAGCTGGTCAACAGCACCCACCGTTGATTCGCCGATACATTTATAGGTTCAGTGACCCAGTTCAATAGTGGATCCGGTGTGGGTCCTGCAATTAAATAAAATAAGTTAGTAATACTCAAATACAAAGTGTAAAACATGTAACTAATCACTTTTAATAGTAAATCTTACCAAACTCGGGAACGATGCGTCGTTGCACGATGTACTTCTGTATCGGTGAGTTTCCATCGAAGCCGGGAGTCCAGGAGACGTTGACTGCCCGTTGCGGGGTCGTGTCGATTCGTTCGGCGCGCACGTTGGTGGGCGAGAAGGGCAGCTCTATGACGGAGAGCAGCGCGCGGCGCGTGTGGTTGCCGCCGGGTGACGTCACGATGCACTGGTACTCGCCCGCGTCGCTGGCGCGCACCGCCTGCACCTGCAGCGCGCCGTCGCCCGACACCCACACGCGGGACCCGGCCGTCATTGCTCTGCGAACCATCGTTCACGCTTACACATTCACTGCCGATATTTTTTTATATATACAATGAAGTAGTGAGACGAGCTGGACGCCCTTTTGATGGTAAGAGAAACGCCAGCCCATAACCAATGCGGTGCTACCCGGAACTTTGCTCTAAAGCCAAATTCCGGACAGAAAAATATTATTAGCTGGCTTAACTCTACTAATCACTAGCTGATCACTTTTTAGAGAGCTGATTACTGTAAATCTTTTCTAATTAAATATTATATTGTAAATAAGTCAGTGAACTAAGAGTTCAATAAATAAATAACATGATTCGAAGTAAGCAAAGCAATCCCAAAGTTAGTAATAGTAATGAGTGTCCAATTTAGCTAAAGCTAAATTACGTTTTATTACTCACGTTTACGTGGATTTATAATTCCTTCATAATTATTACCATTACAACGCAATACTCATTATGTTTTCACTTCAATGATATCGGTAAGTCAGCCCATAAGAGAGACTTATTATTGTAGAAGCACCCAAGCATGGCTGTATTAGTCATCGGGTGACACGGTCATGTTAGCTCATTTTATGGATAATATACGAATAATGTTCACTTACTGGTTGTTGTGGAACCAATCGATGTTATATTTGACGTTAGGATCATTTGATACTTTGCATTGTAATGTTGCCGTGTGACCCAGTAAAACGCGTGTGTCAACCGGTGGTGCGATTATTTGAGTTCTCACTGGGAAAAGATGTTGTATTAGAACATATGTAGAACAATAAGAATAAACAATATACAAAAAATAAGGCTATTAATTGTTACCGAGTACTGTAAGGTAGGCTTCTCCCGAAACGTTGCCGGCCTCATTAGCACGATTGCAAGTATATTTTCCACTATCTGCTGTAGTTGTACTTGTAATTAACAAATCACCTTCCTCCAAAGCCTGGAGCCGTCCGGATAAATTAATAATAAGGGAATCTGAAATTGTGCCAGGGTACACCGTGTTAAAATTGTAAGTTAAAATTGCTCGTAAAAGAATAATTTGCAATTTGAGACGAGATTGAGTAATATTAATTCAAACGTGAAAGAGGTATTTATTAATTCACTAAACTACTTGAAGCCAGTCGTGTTCTCTACTACTAAAACGGTACAATATAGCATACTAGCGTCAATTGAAATTATTACCTTTCACGATAGATGCTGAGGCTGGGAGCGGAATGTTATTTCTAAGATATTTACGTGTTATGAGAGGAAATGAATAATATGGGATATATGTGTATATTTTGCTTAATGAAATAATATGATTATTAATTAAATACATGAAACTGGGTTTAATGTTTGATGTACTAAAATAATGATGAAATCGTTTTCAAATACTCTTTTCATAAATTTGACTCATTTACACATGAAACAATATCGAATACAAATTTTGACATCGACATACATTTATATAAAATTTGGCCTTACCATTGAAATACCACGTGACATTAGGAGTGGGCGCTCCAACGGCCCTGCACGTAATCGTGGCGTCCTTCCCGTCCAAAACAGTAAGATTGGTCGGCGCACTTTGCATAATTGGCGGAGATGCTACAAGCCACACGGTAAGTTAGTACGAGCGCTACATCTGTACACTATAATTATATATATGTACTGCTCTGCTATGTTTATTTTATAACATCTAATAAATAAACTTGCTTTGCGATTTAAACAATTTCCACCAGGTGTTCATTTATATTATTTGAAGCAGCATTTTATGTTATATAAAATTTACTTATTCTTACAATGAGATCATATTATGTTTAAATCGCAAAGTTTATAAAGGTTAGTTTTTCACACGGCGATACGGTGTCAAGATATATGCGTAACAAAAACTGCATGCACTATGAATTATACCAACAACATAAAAATGAAACTTTTAAAAACATCGATAAATTAATTTGCTTTGTTATTAAATGATGTCGAGTACGATGTGAATATTGATTAATTCGTATTTGCGTGTCCATTTAATAACGTCAATTAAATTTACATAGAATTAAAAAGTACATGCTAATAAAATTTAATTATTATAAAACATGCTGGGATCTTTTATTATAAAACATTCATCATCATTTGGAGGGATCTTAAAATTGACATCTTAAAGTAATTAAAAACGTGAAGGTGACGTATGAAAAATTTAAAAGCACCACTCTGTGAAACTAAAACAAATCTTCTAAGTGCTGAAATACACCAACGAATAGCTTACTCCCGGTATCAAATTTAAAAGATTTTGCTTTTTTATCAGAAGTCCTCATTCTTATTAACTTCATGTGACTGCGTCGTGCGCGCGTATTATCCAATTCTGCGTGACATTTGTAATTAAAGTCGGTTTAAATTTATCAATAAGTACATTAATAGTCAAGCTACCATTAAAATGTGACTTACTCTTAATTTTAAGCCATGTGTAAATAGAAGATTCTCCCGCTTCATTGCTGGCTATACACTGATATATACCCATATCTTCCATTTTCAGATCACTTATAATAAGCGATCTGTCTACTTCGACGCGATACCGTCCGCCGCCGTCGTCCACATCAGCGTTGTCTGGCTCGCCAGCGTCGGCACCAACGCTAGCAATTTTTCTCGCATCTTTATACCAAGTAATACCGGGTAAAGGGATACCTTGTACATTGCACTCTAATACTATTGTACTTCCGTACTCGCCGTACGCTTCGGATTTGAGATTAGTTAACATGACGGGCTTCTCGAATACCGTAACACTCGCGGAGGCAGTCACAGTTGCGAAGCCTCCTGTTTTTAATCTGGCTTGACACATATATTCCCCTGTGTGCTTTAAATTAGCCGATATGAGACTTAATGTTCTATTCCACTGGTCGTTTAAATCGTATGTTATTCCCGCTAGGTCGATTAATATTCCGTCTTTGAACCACAGTGTCTCGAGTTCATGAAGTGGTCTAGCGTTTGCTATGCAGTAGAGGTTTGTTAATTCCTGACCCTTAATTATTTTAGTGTCTTGTGGTTTTATAATAATTTCTGGAGCGATTTCTCTACTATCATCTCCAAAAACGTTTAACTTTATGTACGGACTGTTCTCAACTTTACCCAATTGAGTATTGATCGCTCGAGCGCTGAAAAGATATACACGTACAATATACTGTAATACATATTATTATCATGTATAAATTGTTATGATAAAGGTTATTTTTAAGATTACCGATATGCTCTTTGATCATCCTGCGAAGCGCACAATATAACAAGTTGATGTTTATCAGTGATAACGTATTTTTGATCGTAACGCAATACGCCATTAACACCGTTTTCATCTTGCCAAATGACTGATGGCGGTGGCTCTGATGCAATGGGTGGAAGGTTTAAAATTGCAGCCTTTCCAGATTCAACAGTCACAACTGTTTCTACTGCATTTTCAAATACACCCATATCTGCAATTAAAATATTTTAAGTGTCACCCATATCATTAAAACGAAAGATTTAAATTGACTTTTCTTTTTTACATTTAAAAACGGAATACGGAAATATATTATAGATGTAGGAATAAACGGAATTTAGTTCAGTTCATATATTAAACTTAAAACTTTAATACTATTATAATTATAAAATGTAATAAAAATAAGGTATTTTTTTGTTAATTATACTTACAGGCGACGACAATATTGTTTTTTTCACTAAATATGGCACCGACGTCATTTTTTGCAATACACTGATAGGCACCAGCGTCTTGTCTTTGTGTGTTTTGAATTTTATAAAAAAGTTCAGACGAGTAATCGCCTAGTGGTACGCCATTTTTAAGCCATTGGTACATCGGTTGAGGAATACCTAAAATATCGGTTTTTATTATATTCACGTAACGTTGAAAATTATAAATGAATTTATTTTTTAAAACTTGCTCTTACCTATTGCAGAACATTGCAATATTTTTGTTGTGCTTTCCCTAACTATACTATTCGATGAAGAAGGTTGCATCGTAAATCTTGGCGGTTGCATTTGTGCTGGAATGAAACATTTTTTATTATTATTTACCCAAACATAGAATACAAAAACAACCTTTACTTCCTATTAAACGGCAAAAAAAGCAATAAGATTTCATAAAAATAGTTTGCCTTCCTTTCGGTATACTCTACACTATGTTGGTTATGTGTATGGTTACCTAATCAAAAATTTAAATCCAATACTATTTAATATAATCTGTAAGGAACATATGGAGATTTTGTTTTAGCTTCTTTTTACTTCAAAAAATTGACGTCATGATTTCGAGACGTGGTACGAGACTCCCACAGTAAAACGGGGACGAGTAATGGTATCTCGTCGCAGATGTGATTGAATTTCAAGCAATAATGCGTATGCATACTTCTATTTTGAAGGAGAATAACATTTTCAAGCCTAGCGAATATCCATGGGCTGATCGCTTAGTATTAGACGAGCTTCTTGCTCTATAACACTATATAAAAAGGTTAACATCTCTTTTAATTGATAATAATTATTACTGACATACACTGAGATACAACAATTTAAGTGTGTGGAGTTCCATCAACAACAAGAGAGTTGTTATATTGGAAAATATAAGTGACGTCCTATTTTTTTATATGAAGCACTTCATTAAGTGCTTCATATTCACAATTAGGCAACAGGCAGTCACAATTTATCTTATATTCCTACTTCCTTGTATGTAACTTATTAGTTCAAAATTCTCTTTAAACGATCATCATATGTCATTGATACAAAAAGGGTTGGTATGTGAGAAACGCACTTGTTTCCGTAATAAACTATATCGGATGTTGTATAAAGCCATATTGATGGCAGTCTTCTCAGTCGGCGCGGAAGTCGGTATTAATGGTATCCCACATTTTTTACAATTATTGTAGGTAAGAAATAATTCTCCTTCCTTTAGGCTTTAAGAACTTTTTAGTTGGAGTTCGGTCAATTGAATACATTCATACAATAAGTCATAGCGTGCTTACTTTTATGCCAATAATAAAAACTTACCTATATAGTAACAAAACATAGTTTAAAACAAAATGGCTTTCTTCTGTCTGTCACTATGTATGCTTAGATTTTGAAAACTACGCTACCTATTTTCATGGGTTTTTTTAACACATAGGGTGATTCAAGAGGAAGGTTATGAGTATAATACATGCATAAATGCGTGTACCGTCGTTTTTGATGAAACTATTATTTTATCGCCTAGTATTCATATGCTATTATATTATTGATATAATATATCTATTTTATACTAAGAAAAATTATGTAATACATAATAATTAATTAGACAGTGTCAGAAAAATAACGTATTGAAGTACGCAGGAAGCTTGTACTTCCCCTTTCAAGACGGAACTCAGCTATCAAATGAAATGTGGTGGGTACAAAAAAAACAATGCCAGGAAGATTCGATTTTTTGTTCTACTTATTACGTTACAGTCTGAAATGTTTACGTAAATCCATACATAGTTCATGTTTAGATTAGTGATGAAGGTATAAATACATTTAGTGAGTAAGTAGACCAAGGGCGGATACCTTTTATCCCACCTATGGTTTTGAATAATGAAGATACATATCATTACTCAATTTGCCTATGAACGACTCTATTGTAATGCCCCACATTTGTACAGTGGAGTGATGCACTGTTGTTACTTATCAATTGTGATAAAAAATGATAAGATAACAATGAATGCAGGCTATGCTTGGAGTAGTAAGTAGTTCTTAAATAACCTAGATTTTTATTTGCCGATTAGTTGAATATCATATGAAAAATGTTTTACTTTTTGAGCAGGAAACCTAATTAATATATGTATAATGTAGAGTTACATAAATTACTTGACGCGGCCAATCCAACTAGACGGATATCAAATGTGACGTCACAAGGTTTGAGACATTTTAAGGACTTTACGATATTCTACGGAATTACTGTTCAAGATGGTCTGTTCATAAAAGGTAAACATTCTAATTTAAAAAGATATACATAGTTTTCTGATAACTAGGAGAATATTTATAATGCTGCAGTTAATTTCAAAAGCAGTGAATTGGATCAACGGTGTAATCATGGTTTAGGGCGCAATAAATTCTCTATTTAACTGTGGTGTCTAAGAATACCCACATTGCACACCGAAGCTTCATCAAAAGGGTTAGCATTAAATGAGTTTACTCCAATCGCGTGCTAACGTGTGTTCATAGTATTTAAGTTGGCGTCGTTATCGCCACACTTCAATCGCTGCGTCCTAACAACCCAACGTTTTATGTTATAAACTTAGCAATTATAACTTATTATACAGTTATATAGATTATTTAATGATTTGAATATATTTACAAGTAAATGGCAATAAAATTGTTTAAGTTATAATCTTATATCGTTGCATATGAAATGGGACAGATGTAAGAAGTTGATAAATAGTATAACTCTGTACAAGGAGCTCAAAAAACGACTACCTATAACTATAACTACTATCTAACCGCGATCAGTCACTATTTGATATTTATAATCAGTACTATCTATGACTTATGAGGGTAATAGTTTAATTACTTGAATCTTAAATTGAAATCTGTAACCTGAAAAAACGATCCTTAATTAAGAATAAGAAGGTCTAGAACAGGTCTAAGTCGATTCTTGGCAAAATGCCAACATCTGAACTGTTTCGCAAACTCAAAGTATTTACGTCACTATTGTCCAAGATTCAATCAGACATACTTGTTACTTGTAGCCTTCTCTTAGCTATCTTAATATTGGCATTTCTCTGACTCTGGTATAACAACCGTTCTAAATGTACAAAATGTCATAACTTACTGTTTCATTAAATCAATGAAAATAAACTTTTACGTATTTCGAAGTTATGTTTCCACGGTATAAGCAAACGGCCAAACTCTCATTTTGTTCCGCAATAATTTTGTTTCAGTAAAGGTCTAAAAGGGAATTGTTTTACGAAGTTTAGTTACTACATTATAAAACGGTGGAACGCAGATGTTTATAATAAAATGAGTTGACTTTTATTGGTAGCAAATCATCTTAGTTGTAATACTTTTAAATTGAAACAGTAATTCGATACATTAATAGAATATTTAAGGTAATTACTTAAAACTTAACATCACTTTATGTAAAATGCATCGAGGCAGCCGTTTCGAAGTAAAGGAGCGTTTCCGTTACGTGACTCATACCAAAGGCACGTAACGCCGATACTTGCTATAAGACCACTAACATACTAATAGAGAGCCACGAAAGGTCATTTTTCTTCGAAAAATTCCAAAACTAGGCACATCAGAGTCTAACAATCATAAGTCTCAACTTTCGGTTACTCAAATAAATGGGTTATATATAGACAATTTAAATGTGAAAATATTTATAGAACAAAGATAAAAAGATTGTTTATATAACTTTAATATTATATCAATTATCAAGTATCAGAAATCTTGAAGCTTCCGCTTCTTCTGATTGTCTTCTAACTTCTGTAACGAGACAGTTGCAACTTGTGGCTCCCTGGTTTGTAGTTAGGCCAGTTGCTAATGTAATTTGACCTATACCACACCCGCCGCGTACTCTTTCTGTATTGACCAGAGAAACCTTTCGTCATCGCACGCTTTGTTCGCATGTAACAAGGAAACCATACAAGCGATTCAGTTTATGATGTTCTTTGCCTTTCTCTTTAACAAGCAATAGAACAAATGTTTTATGAAATTAAAAAATACCCTATATTTAAAGTATTACAGGTGCTCGATATCCCTGATATGCGTTATGATCAATATTCAATAATGACTGGCATCAGCATTTTAAACTACGTAACTCATAGTTAAACGTTATCTGAATGTGGTATTTAATTACAATTAAAACTCACACAGATTTTGCGGAAACGGCATTGTTGAAACAGCGATGTTGCAAAAGTAAATTCAGCTCGTTGGTTCGTTTATAATTAAAAGGTCAGCTTTTAGCGGTTTACCAAAGAAAACAATGTCATAATAATAATAATATTTTTAATGTAAACTAACCAGAATACCAATGATTGGCTAGCACGTACGTTATGACGAGTCTCTCAGTATCAAGTAGTCAAAAAGTGAACAAACTACCCAAGAAATATTTTTGCTCTGTAACAAAGCTAAGTCCAAAACAAATATATTAAATTGAAACAATTCTGATAAATTGTAACATAAAAATTACTCTACATTGTCTAATTAATTAACTTAATCTACTAAAATCTTAACAGCCGTTTAGGTAAGATAGCCAATAATTAAATCCACTTATTCTATTTATGTGAAACACCAAATAATCTCCAGGTCTTTATGTTTTAAAATACAAATAAAAGCGTTATATTTCAATCCTACGATCAGTTACCAAGTCAGTTATACCATGTAGGGCACCCTCCAGTTTTTATCATTTCTACTACAAGACCTATCGAGCTTAAGAATTTTATCCAGTTATACAACTGCGTTAAATATAATTTGGATTGGAGGAATTCCAATTGCTTTGCATACTTTTACTTCCGTGAACTCATTTAGTATTGATTCCTTAACACACTGAAAAAACGCCTGTTACAGCGTACGGAAAGTGTAACGAGAGGTAAAAAATTACAAGCAGGTAACATACTCGCAATGTTTCAGAGTTTGAATGTGCCTGGTATTTTGAATTTTTATCTTAAATTTATTTATTAATCTCTGTTTTGGCTATTAACACCACACAATTGCGTAGTAAAGTCATAATTAATATTATCGCTTCACTTTTTTGTGATTCTAATTGAATCGTTCGCGGTTCCTAAAATATATAACACGTGTTACTCCAGTTATTTTTTGTTAATATTCCTTTTTGTTTATCTGCCAAAATAAGTTAAATATAAACATTGAACTGCTCTTTATCTATAGATATAGTGCTTTTAATAGTTACAAAAGTTGAATATGACTATGAGAGTTTAACTATAGCGTGCTTTGTTCTCTGTTGATTAGGTAAGCTTCGCCGTATGCCTACTGGCGACCGACCGACCCTCTGAACCGTGCT
The DNA here is from genome assembly GCA_018238005.1 of Eurema mandarina. Classification (NCBI taxonomy): domain Eukaryota; kingdom Metazoa; phylum Arthropoda; class Insecta; order Lepidoptera; family Pieridae; genus Eurema; species Eurema mandarina. The sequence continues at coordinate 12,087 of DWAJ01001177.1, read as the reverse complement.
AAGTTCGAGAGTAAAAATAGAAATTAATCGATCCTTTCATTCGTGTCAGTTGTTCCTACCTCGTTAAGTTCAATCAAAATTTGTTTATAAAAATAACTATACATGTATATAAAAAAAAATATTCTAAGTTCCGTAAAATTAGTGAATCAAAGAGTGAAACCGGATCTACGCGATTTTGCTATAAAATTACGAAAGATTAACTAAGTGAATCACTTAGGTATACGTTCACTTATATTCGCAGTAAATAATGTCATTCGCTTGATGGATTTGATAAAATAGGTACTCAATTTGATAGGTTCTATTTAATACCAATCTTTACTTTGGCGTGTCTCAAGGTAAGAAGGCAATATAATAATAACTAAGTAATAAAGTAATTAGTATATTACATAAACCCCAGTGTCCATAACCGAGACTAATTTTAAATTTAAACATGAAGATTGTAGTTAACAAAAATGAAAGTTTCTGCATAATAAAAAACAGGGAAAAGTGAAATAGCGACTATAATGATAACAACAGTAAACATACTCGTGCACGGCACAAAACGTTAATATTTTTTCCATTTTAACTATTGATTAATATTGCTTTTATGAGTTATAGCGCTCGAGAATTTCATGATTTTCGACAAATGAAAATTAGAGCCACCTGCGCTCCCAATAAGTTCATAATTATTTTATGGTGAAACAGTAAATTATACTTAATGAACCCAGCTTCTAAAATTGTATAAACAAATTCTTACTTTACGCGAGATTTAAGGAAAAAGATTCTTAGATGTAATAAGAGAAAAAAACAATTTTTGATCTGTACTGTACCATCATGGAAGAACTGCAATTTATATTAGTTGTTGAAGGTATTTTTTTTATCCATAAAGTAGTTTTTGCATAAAGCGTAACAAATAATGGATATTTTCTATAAGCAAAAACATACTTACATACTTTTACGTTTATAATATTACCAACTATTAGTTATCCTAAAATTCGAACTTATATATTGGTTATATGCAGGTACAGTAAATGAATTTACAAAAAATATTTTATACGGGGTTCTGCGACGCGAATTATATGATCTGGTCAGTGGACCGTTCTAACTTGAATAATATAAAAGGGTTGCAGATTGGCTAGGTTTATTGTTCTGCGGTATAGGAATTTAAAATGTATCAGCTTTACACACATCTTATTTGTTAACGTAATAAACAACAGAAGAAACGATAAAGGTTGAAAATTTTAAAATGTAATGAGTACATTTCACTTACGTGAAGTTTTTGACACTATGATAAAAAAAGGTTAAATGTTATCGAATCGAGAGCTGCTTTTTTAATGGGTTATCTAAACTCCTATAGGTGATGAAACGATTACAAAACTTATATAGAGCAGGAAGAAGAAGGCATTGAACTTTAGCGTTACTGCGATACCTCATTGCCCGTATTTACTTGGGAGGTACACACGTTTTAATATTTATAACTCCCTTACAGAGCTCTAGCAGCTGCTTCTGAGCGGTACTGAATTTGTTCCGGGTTGAGACTAGAGCCTTTATGACGATGTTTACCGCCGCCCGCGGTTGCCTTCAGCTCGTGTTCTAAAAATGCACTTTAAAATCACTGTAATTATTTTAGTTCTAATTTTCGTATGGAAACTATCAAGTTTTTTTTCAAATTGGTTATATGTCTTAGTAATCGTAAACGTTATGAAACGTTAATAATATATATATTTTTTAATGAAGTTAATTTTGTATTATACATATAAATGTTGTTGTAAATTTGACTCGTTTAGCCGGCAATAGGTCGCTTATCTGACTTAAAAGAAAAACAGCAGCGTTTTTTCTAATTCTATATTAACGAAAGTTTACGTTCTAAAACTATATTAAAGACATTGAATGGACCACTGGGTCGACCCTTGTTTCTTGGAATCACACTAAATCGCCGGTATAAATGGCCACTGACATCGAGACTTATTACTCATCTACAAGATATGTATGTCTTACTTTCGACTTTTAAAGTTGACTCATTGCAATATAACCTGTTACTTTTGAGGGGTTTGATAACTATTCATTATTTTATAATACCGGAACATTTGACAGTTCGTATATCTACTTCTTGGTCTAAGTTTTTGGTTTAATTTCTATTTTAACCTTAAAAATATTTTTAGCCATATTTTATTATGCGAATATTATTAATTACTATATATAAAAATACGCCACGCATAGAATAGGGTTCCGAAGTCGAGCATATTGAATTTCTATTTTTGTAGATTACTAATTTTTTACTAACTTATTATATCTAATTTTACCAAAGTAAAACGAAGACTAAAAGTAATGTCATTGGAGTAACTTTTTTCTATTGGGATATAAACTTAATATCAAATAAACCATTATGCTGGGTCATCAATAACATAAAAATGATATAACTTGAACCGTGTAATACCAGAAAAATTGTCTCTTTCATTACATACATAAAGCATGTTAAGCAAGAATATGCATCGATGTGAACCCGTGGCACTTTTGCGTTCGTGCTCCTGAATGCATTTTTGTTAGACGGCAAGGTACTCATGTCCTTCAGGTTTTCAAAGTGTTATTCAGTCATAAAGTGTCATATCACCCTAGGTCGTAACGATCTATTGACGAGTAAACGGACTAAGTTATAATACAGTTTTAGATATAAAATATATTTCCAAGGCTAAGGTTCGAATATATAGAAGAAATATATAAATTAAGGTACGGCGAACCTGATCTCTCTGGAATGTTGCATAGATGCGCGAAGTGGCTTTTTGTTCCCAATGTCCCCATTAAACTGGTCTGGCGCTAGAGTGTGTAGTTACTTTAGTTAAAACAACATGAATGTAATAAGTTAACTCGCCTCATAATATACATTACTCGTTGTCTTGTAAGTACTCAGTTCCGCTACGTCGTTATTCCCACCTCTGGGAAAACGACCAGGTACTATAACAGTTTTTGTGGTAAATATATATAACTACTATAATAACCCCAATATCAACGTTGAATACGTGGTTTCATTTCAAATCTAAGGTAATCAGTAGCTCGATACTCGAACATCTAACATTTATGTAACACGCTTCTTATGTAGGGACCGTTCTGATAACGCTTCATTCAGGTACAGCACTAATTTATCATAATTTTATAATATTTTTTTTTTGTATTATTAAATTGAATTATAAATATACAGTGTTACTTATGCTTGTGTTGTTCATGATTCGTATAGTGTATTTATAGGGTTCCGGACACGAAGGGTAAACACGAGCGATATTAATACAGACTTCACAGTCTGATTGTCACTAGGCTGTTTTTTCAAACACGGTGATAACTAATGTTGATATTTTCATGCAAAATAAACATTTAAGGGTCTCTCGCATAACAAACCATTTTTTTTCTATTTCTTCGATTCTAATAACGGCAACAGGTAAGCACGATATTTACACATTTACGAAATAATTAATTGCATATTTATTTAAAAAAAAATGTAATTTTTGGCACGATTTTAATAACTCTTAATATATTAATTTTGTTTACCTAGTCCGTAGATTAATGCCGACATAAGTCCAACTTGATCGGTTTTTAGAAATAGAATACAAATGTGGCTTCTAAAATTTATAATTGAGTTCACACATCACACTGCCGGATCACGGTGTTAATAAAGTAAAACAACAATGTTTAGGAATTGTTTTAATGTGTGAAATCGTATGAAATTGTATAATGAATGCAGTTAAAAATCCATTACGGCGGATTCTTTGACTTTAAAGTAATGTGGTTACACATATTTTATTTAAGATAAATAATTCTAAGAAGAAGTAATTATTATTATCATGTATTATAAATGCTAAAATAAATTTGTCTGTCTGTTACGCCTTCATGCCTAAAATTTTAATGAAATTTAAAGTATAGAGCTTAAGAAAGGACAAAGACCCACCTCTTATTAAAATATAAAAGGGTCAACGGCTTAAAATAGGGGATGAAGCTTTATATGAAAGTTCTTCATTATCGAAGTTAAAGCTATGAATGTTTGTTTTATAAACTTCTAAAGTAAATAAACATTTATTACAGCGTTTTATAATTTCTACAAAAACTGTAATGAAATATCTTATAACAACGCGGATATATAAAATTACAATAAGTACTTAAAGTATATACATAAGCGAAACTAACGTATAATAAAAAAATGTAGGTACTTTTGTAAAGCTCTTTTAAGCTTCATATCATTTCAAGCACCCGTAGTTTCCAGATCCTTTTGTGGAAGGATATCTGTCATAGTTTTCTGTTTCTGCGGTCTGGCTTTCGTATTTGTTTGGTTTAGTTTTTGGTCGCTTCTAAGTTCCTTTTGTTTTGCGGTTTTATATTTTCAACACAGTATGGGTTGGTAATATAGGGTATGTTACCTCAAAAACGAACCGGTGTTTAGTTTAATACGGGATTTTTTTAAGTGAATTGGGCCTACGATTTGTTTGTATTGATATTCTTAATTTTTATTTTCTTACTACAAATAGTATAAACCAATCAATTATTTCAAAGCCTGAAACTATGAAATCAAATGTTCTATATTATAGCTAATATTACACTTATTGTTTAAGTTATGTATTTTAGGGAAGAAAGCTTACTGGGCATTACAAAAATTCTAAAAAAAATATTAACTTTAAATTACTATCGAAGTATTCTTCATATGTAGGTACAAGTACATCATTAGTATAGCCGAAGGTACGTATGTATTGGACACGTATGATGTATCGAACAACGCGTCTTAAAATTTATTTCTTTGTTATACTGCGTATTTTATAGTTTTAGATTCTGGTTATTAACAAATAAATGAGTATTTTACTATACGTTACATAAAAAGCGTTACAGATTTATTCTTGAAGTCCCCGTTTTCTTTGCAATATTTTCGAATATGCAATAATAAATTGGAAGAGTTCGTTGTTCTTTCACATTCTACTTCATCAACTTTTCATCATACCTACTGATACAATGTTCATCACATGTGAGTAGACCGGCTTGTAACTCTATATTTTGCATGAGCAAAATGTCGCATACTCGCATTCATACTTCAGACACTGAATATTTAAACACCACTTTAAGTTACCAAAGTTCATTAGGAATTATGATTGAGTTGTGCTTTGCCAAAGGGCAGATTACCTACTTGAATCAGTTATATGTAAATATAGCAATAAACTACCCTTGTATAGGGTCGAAGAATGGGTTAAATATTCCATACCTATATCTATAATCTATATGTAATATATATATAAATATAAAACAAAGACGGTTTTGTTACAACACTTATAGCTCGAGATCGGCTAGAACAATTTTCATGGTTTTTGGTACGTTGCATTTGTTCTCGTCTCGAATAGCAGAATACATCTTAAAAATAATGAAAACTTTATAAGGGGGAGAGAGGGTCTAAGTATATATGAAAGTCCACGCGGGAAGGAGTCGCGGGTAACAGCTAGTTGTGAATAAATGTCAGCTTCAACTTTAGGGTTAGTTTATCGTACGTTAAAGACACTTTAAAAGTCCTTTTATCTAGCGAAGACGCGGAGTTGGTATTAAAACTAATATTTGCTCAGTGAAAATTAAATAAAAATAAGGTTGAAGTTGACGTAAATAAAGATCCGCCGATTTTTACACATCATTTTGCGTTATCTATGTTAATCTACGTTAATCTATGTTAATTTCATAGACATAACGTTTCGGAAGTTTTTTTGCAATAAATTTGTACGGAACTCACTATGCGTGAGTTGGACCCACTGCTGGATTTCTTAAATAATTCTGTTGATTTCAGTCTCATGGGCGTCTCACGAGTATTTCGAGATCTTATCTTTTAACTGTCTCAATAAAAAAATGAATGATATTATATTCGAAAACGCTTTTTATGTAAGAATTTATTCAATTACCCTGGTTTCAGTTTGTATTGTATTTTGTTACAGAAGTTTCATTATTTTATTTTCATTAAAAATTTATAATATTTTTTAATGAAAGTAAAATATTTGTCATTTTGATAAAGAATAATGCATAAAAATTACATCCATATAAAAATGTTTTTTTTTTACTTTGTAATGTTACCTCTAGAATAAACTGCAAATTTATATGATAAAAGTCTACAAATGTTCCACAATTACTATACAAAATTCAAAGCATTGTATGCATTTTAACATATTTACTTATTTCATATTTAAAATATACATTATGATGTAAAAATGTGTGAACTTACACTTAGTAGAAATAACTATGAATAACTACATGACAGAATTTTTATCTTAAACCTCTACAGGTTTAAATAAGTTATTTTTGTTACCTTTATTTCTATTAATTAACATTATATATATTTCCTGTAAGAATACTGCAGTGATTATCAAAAAGAATTTTGAATTTAATATTTATGGTGTGCATATAATTAAATCAAAATTGATGCACATAGAAAATTGTATATTTTTCCGAGTAAGAGTACATAAAAACTATGCTTTCTGTTTAATTTTAAATAGCATTTTTGTACCTCTTTTACTGTTAGATGTTTTATTGAGTATTCAATTATTAGTATTTTTAATTTGTAAATTTTACTATTTGTTTAATACTAAAGGAACAAATGCTATCATTATATATTATGCTCATCTAAAGATAATGAGTTTAAATTAATATAAAACACATGACAATAACATAAACACTTTTTAATATACTATGATGACTAAATTATGATTTTAAAAAGTAATTATTATGGTGGCAAAATAATTTCTTAACACTATTTATAAAATGATCTATTTTACTTACCTAAATTATCAGCCAATGATGTATTTTGTGTAATCAATGCAAACATCAAAAATAATCCAATTTTAAAAGACATTTTTAGCGGTCGCTCTAGTTCTTCCATAACACAAAACTATTATTTCACAAATATAAAAAAATTAATATGTATGTTCATAAGTTAATTTTAAAAAACTTTGTTTTTTATGAACCACAAAATGTTCTACTGTCCACCACATAGTGCAACGCGTTGCTAGGTTTTTTATTCACCACAACAATAAAGATTCGTTAGTACCTGTGGGATTAATACCATTAACCAGCTAGGTACAAAAGTTCACTCAACTTTATAATATGCCCTATAAAGTTGCGAAATATCAAACTTGACGCCTTTTTTAGTTACATATTCACTGTTTCCGTTACAAAATTGTATAACACACATAATAGATTTAGTTTATGTTCTAAAAACTTTCAATAAAAGTTCGAAAGTTTTAAAACTTCATTTCACAATCGTTCATTTGAAGGACGCCTGACTCAAGCGCGTTGCAGTTGGGACTTGACAAGAACTGTTTACTGTACTGGGAGTGACCCTATCTTTCATTCACTACGTACAAGTCACATTCACTTAGAAACAGATCGTTTCGCCAAAGACAATAAATTCTAAAATCATTCATTATTTTACTGAGACTTAGGACTGGTAAGACTAAGTAGTAGTTAGTGTAGTTAAACTAAAAATTACAAAGTAATCTAGTTTTATACACTAGCTCCTGAAAATAATTCAATAGCATTGGCATTAGAAGCGTCACCGATTTCGTGTATTTTCTTGAATCGGAATCTTATAAATCTAATCCAATTAATGTTTTAGGACCCTTGTAGGTATTTAAAAATGAAAACAACACCACCAAAAGAATAATTATTCAATGTAAGTAAAATATATTGGAAAGGGTTTCTTTAATATAGCTAGAATCCTCGTCGTTCGTTATAACGTACAACGAGTGGTTGTCTATATCGAAGAAACACTTTGTAATATATTTGTAAATAGTATTTATAAATTAATTATGAGTCATTAAAAATAATAATGAATAATGTACCTTAAGAATAATAACACCTATTAAACGTCTATAAATGTACCTATGAGTATATTAATAGCTAATGTTTTATTTATATCTGTAGCTATAACTTATTACTACCAATTTAGTTAATCTGTCTAACTTAAAAGTCACTTTTGACAATTGACACTGACGTTATGCCTTTAAAATAATTCTTTTCAGCTAGCCTGTCATTACGGAAAGTTGAGGCGGGTTTTAAATCCTAGGTAATCACTGTATATTTATAATAATATAAGCTATAAAATCGAAAAATAGTAAATGTATATCGTATAAAGTCTAGTGCAACAATTATTTATGTTTTATGTGAAAGTTCTTAGTTTGTGTATTATTGTTTGACTCGGCTTATGAGGTTATATGTTCTCAATGTATTAGGTTTAATTATTTGACTTAATTTTCCAGCCATGGTGCGTATGAACGTATTGAGTGATGCTTTAAAATCAATCCACAATGCAGAAAAACGAGGCAAAAGACAAGTGCTCATTCGGCCTTGCTCTAAAGTTATTGTGAAGTTTTTAACTGTGATGATGAAGCATGGTTACATCGGAGAATTTGAAATTGTTGATGATCATAGAGCAGGAAAAATCGTCGTCAACTTGACAGGCAGATTAAACAAATGTGGAGTTATCTCACCACGATTTGATGTACCTATCAATGACATAGAAAGATGGACGAACCTTTTACCCTCCCGACAGTTTGGGTATGTATTACTTTATTTCGCATGTTAACAAATCACCTTTTTATGCTTCATTTACTGGCATAACCCAATTAACATTTTCAAAAATTTGCATGAATTAAATGTCCCTATTTTACTTTTCGTTTGAAGTGAGAGTATGAGGAGAGGAGCCAAGTAACCAAGTAGACCAAGGAATTACTTGTCATATTTCCAATTTTCTTTCAATTTCAAGCATGCAATAAAAATGAGATTTAGTGCTGGGGTAGACCTATAGAAAAAACTAGTTTAATAATTAAAATACTTCTTTTGTTTATCATATATAAGGACTTACACTTAATATTATGTCTTCTACTAAAGTATATTAACACTTACAACAGTAAAAAGTAAAAAGTATCTTAAAAGTGTGTGACAAGAGAACAAATAATCAAATTCGTTCTAAATCCAGAGAATATATAATTCACCCAATCAAATATTTAAGAGTAACAATTTTTTCATGTAATGTGTTAATATACATTTATACCCAAATATATCAATCTAAATTATGTTCCATGATTATTCATAGAAACCCTGCATGTAGTTAAAAGTGCATATTTATATTATAATAATATATTTTCAATGAAAAAATTAAGATATTTATTTAATTTTTATGTACTGATTAAAAATAACATTATTTTGTCAAAGACGCACAACTACCGCGAATCACCAATAGTTCTTGTTGGTTGTTATTTGATATGTTGTGCTAAATTATATCACTTTGGTTAAATTTGATGTTGCTCTTGTAGTAAACATTGTTATAACCAGTGTGAACATGTTAAACACAATTTAGGAAAGAAAGCAATCCATTCTCTTGTTTAAAGGAAATTGATTAATCACTCCATTATTATGTTTACATCATTCTTAGATGAACAATTCTTGCTATAAATTCAAAACAATTTTTATTGAATTAATCTTTTCTGATGCTAATCTACAAATGCTAAGTATTCATGTAAATTAATTTAATTAATATAAACTTGATATGTAATTATATATTCTGAAACTGTGTCAGTATTCCATTATGAGAAATTGTTGGCACTTACTGAGTTGATTTTTAAAACTAACTATAGTGTAAATTCTTGTTAGATATAAACTAAAATACATAAATTAAATCTTTTCTTACATGACAAGATTATCATCAAATCACTCGGCTTGTATTTAACTAAAAAAGTTGATAAATAGCAAGTATGTTTTATTGAACAATTTATTCATGACAAAATTATTGTTTTCAGATACTTAGTACTCACTACCAGTGGTGGTATCATGGATCACGAAGAAGCAAGGCGAAAACATCTTGGAGGAAAAATATTAGGTTTCTTTTTCTAATCTAATATACTTTAACATGTATTATGTTGTTTTATTTAGAAATAGTCATTAGTTGGTTTCTGCAAAAATAACCACGATGTAGAAACTACAAAAACATCCATATTACTACTCAAATACCATACTAATATAGATGGAATACTAAAACTACTGAACCGATTAGAACGAAATTTGGTGCAAAGATAGTCTATAGCCTGGGGAAGGACATAGGCTACTTTTAACTGGAAAAAAAGGGTTATAAGGGTGGGTCAAAGTTTATATGGAAGTCGTCAGGATCAACAGCCAGTTTTTTATAAAATAGTTAACTAGTTTATTTACAAAATAAATAGGCTTAGATTTTAACTATTTAATACAAACTATCCCATTTATATAAAGGGGAAAAGTTTGTAATGTTGTAATCCTTAAGTCTTTTAAATTTTGCTGGCCACATTCTTCGTGATATTATATTATTATTCACCACAAAATCAGGATCAGGTTTCACATAAAAAGTAGGTACAGCATGTTAACTATAAAATTAGTGTTTTAGCTGTCAAAACGTCATGTAAGTTATCAAGTTATGGCCGCGTATATAGCTAGCTATTACAATTACTACTACATATTAGTAAACGGCATCAGTTCTTCTTTACTAATATAATAAATGCTGAAGTTTAAGAAGATATATGGATTTTCAAGCAAAAGCTGCTGAATGAATTGGCTGAAATTTTGGCTTACTTAATTATTATACTAGATACTAGTATCGCGAAAAAGGTTAGGATTTGTAGTTAAGACTTAAGCGACGGAAACGGAAAATACATAGCAAAATCGGAGAATAATAATTTCAGCACTTAATGACCACTAACCTAGCTAGGCCTAATGGGACTAGTCGGCCATTTCTTTCGGTTCTTGAGTCCATAGATAAAAAACACATTCGTTTCTATTTATATTCTATCAAAATAAAACATGCAACTCTATAAAAAAACTAGCTGATCCGTGCCCACTTTGTTGGGCATCATAATGTTAATAATTAATCCTTTTTTATTTTTGTAACTTAAATATAAAAGTTAGAAATATGCTATCGTTGACTTATTTGTAGGCATTTTCAAGCTCCACATCTTTTCTCTAGAACTCAAAAATATATATTTTATGTAAGGCAGCGTTCGTAAGAAACGCTTTCATTCGAACTTTTTTTTCTCCGATTCACTTTGCAAAACGGACTATCACGTAAAAGCCTCGTTATTTTCGGTTTTTTATATAACCTTTGACACTCAGCATTAATGTAAGCCGCATTGGTGAAAGAATTTTTAAAATCAGTTTAGTAGATCCCGAGATTACCTAGGTACCCCTTACAATTTAACAAATATACAAACACTAACTTTACTTCTTTATATATTTGTGTTTTAAATTATTGAGGTCTTAAAAATACGTGTACAAACTAAGATAAAATATATAAAATTAAAATTTGTTGTGGGTGTTCTTAAGACTCAGTATCGAAGGGCCATAATCCTATGAATATGGTGGATGATATAACGATCCATGTGGACAACGAAAAAGCATTACTGGAAGGATAATATGAATAGTAGTCCGAGCCTACACGTTAGAATTATCATTTATAAGAAAGAATCTGGCTCTGAATACGTGTGCAACTAGAAGTTACTTATTATACAAGCAAACCGTGGCTATAGCAAGCTTTAAATAACTTTAATGGTATCACGGTAAACACTTAAAATACATTTTATGATTTTAACAACACTTATACATCAAAAATCAACATAAATGAAATCATATTTCAAAAAATTGGTTTGGCTCCTGATAGCGAATATTCATGTCGAATTTGCTTATTAGAATTATTACTCGTTCAAATTCATAAGGCGCCTAGTTTTAGAAGCATGTTATATAATGAAACCTTAATTATGTACCTTAAATATGAATTACCTTGTTCAGGACTTTTAAAACTTATAATTTACTAGCCCCTGCTTTGCACGGGTGCAACTACAGAATGTCCTCATACACAACGTTCCGAGCTTTTTTGGCAACCCGCGGTCGGTACCGCCGCGGCGCCGCAACAACTACGTCCCTGCATTTTAAATTTGTAATATCTTCGGAACTATTCACTTAAATTACATGCGGTATAAAGCATATAATATATATAATAAATGCACAATATATATTTAAGGTACTTAATTGGATAAGGATTAATGCTGTGTAGTTAAAAATCACTTCGTAAATAACCATTTATTA
>DWAJ01001176.1:0-24386 GCA_018238005.1 Eurema mandarina | reverse complement strand
TTAGATGATTTAAAGAGGAATAATTCTTTCATACATATTTTTTGTGTATCTTGAACCGTTTACGCAGGACACGCAAGGAATGTCCACAAAAAGACTAATTTTTCCGTTTTTTGCAACATTTTTCTCTGATGCTTCGCTTCTACTAGTTACAGCGTGATTATAGCCTAAAGCCTTCCTCGATAAATGGGCTACTAAAAGTAACTAGTTCCCAACCAACCAAACAAACAAACTCTTCAGCTTTCTTTATTTATTTTATTTTAATTTCTTTGGAAAACAAACAGCCATGAATGAGAAATGATTTCGCTTTAAGACTTTAATAATATTAGTACTATTAGAATTGTTTTTTCTATTTTCAGTTTTTGTTCTGTAATCGCATTGTTATTTAAATACGTTAATCAAAGCAATTAAAATTAATAATTAATTAATTTTAAAAATTCATAAAAATAAAATTATAAAGAAAACTTAATTAGTTAAAAAGAAGGTTTCGTTCGAAACGTCAGATATGACTATAATGATTTACGCTAGGTTAGCAACTTGAAGTTACTTTCTATGAGGTGTGCTTAATAATGGGGGCATCGCAACGGTACTTGATTTTGGAGGTAGCGTCAGCAACGACGAAACGGTAACTTGAAAATTTCATAATATAAAGTCATGTAACTTATTAACATATAAAGGTTTTTTTAAGCTTATCTTTATTTATATGTCACTAGCTGCTGCCCGCGACTCCGCCTTGACTTTTTACCATTTTTTTCCAGTTAAAAAGTAGCCCACCATCTGTGTACTAAATTTCGTTCTAATCGGTTCAGTAGTTTTAGCGTGATGAAAAGACAGACAGACAGACAGAATTGCTTTCGCATTTATAAAATCAGTATGGATAAGACAAAATGTAATAAAAGACTAAATTTTGTAACAGCCATTTTGTTCTGTTGGGTCGGTTGTCAACGGTTTTTTTAATTAATCATATTATACAATACTTTACACCCATGGGCCTCGGGGACAGGAGCATGGGTTATATTGGACTTGTGCCGACCGAAACCCCACTGTGTTCCGTCTCACAGCGGGTAGGGCTCACGGCCACCTTTGTAGACACTTCCACAACAATCTAACTAATTTCCGAACCGGTGGTAAATGACTGTTTTGTAATACCATGACAATCCAAGTGTACTATATGTAGCCTAGTTGAATAAAGATACATTTAACATTGACTTTGAACCGATTTTAATTAAATTTGATCAAGTCTAAATTTTGGGAAATTATATAATAATGACTACTAAAAACTAATCTACGGCAAGCAAAATTATTTAATAAATATTGGTAGAAATTTTAATTTGCTGACGTTACATTGATTTGTTTTTTTTTTGTAAATAACTATGCCAAGATGCTTCCGTTAAAATAAAAATTTTGTTGCCATAGAATTGTTTTGTATTTGCTTACAATAACTAGGTTTTAATAGGACGTTGTTTGAGTAGACTTCACTTCTAGCCAAGTCAAAGTCAAACTTACTTTACTTTAACTTGAATAAGTAAGGCAATGATTAAAATCCGACTCGTAGTTTAGTTGTAGAAACTAGAACTACTACTATACTCTATACTTATTATATAAAGAGAAAGATTTAATTGTTTGTTTGAATGGAATAGGCTCCAAAAGTACTGGACAGATTCTTATAAAATTCTTGGGGAGATATAGTCTTGAGCTACGGTATGAACATAAGCTTTTTATTTACTACTAACTTTCATTCCGTATGTCAACTTATTCATATATAGGAATTCGTCATAACAATCTTGAGTTTCGTGGCTGTCAAACGTTTAATGTTCATCCCGATGCCGTGAGGTCTCCCCTCAAATTAAAGAAAGTTTTAAAATTTAGAAAATGTTAATAAACAGTCCTAGTTTTTAAATTACAGTGCATAGTGCGACATTTCCATCAATGTCAAGTTAAAGAAAAACATTTGTTAATTTTCTGGCATTGCACATGCGAACGCACTAGGTACTTCGTAGATTTGAGAGCTATCGACATATGAATGACGAAAGATGTAGTTACAACATTCAACGTTGAGCATTATTCCGCATATTGCTATAATTGAAAAACTAGGGGTATGATGTCAATAATGAAAAATGATTTATATTGGTTGTCAAATATACGTGCGTTCAGGAATAATCTAAAATTAAATAATTGTTATTATGTATAAAGTACATACCCGTGCGAAGCCGGGGCGGGCTGCTAGTACTTTAGGAAGAATCACGAATTTCGCCTAGTACTACAGACTTTAATCTACTGACTCTAAATATAATAATAAATAAAAGCTCTACTCAGAACACAATAATTGTTATTAATTTACGTCAATTTTGACTAGTCGACACAATTTTTGAACGACTTCGAATAACAATAAAAACTTTTTGGTTTTAAAATGTTTTTTTTTTCTTTTTTTCCGGGGGAAAATGCTCATGCATGAACTACAATCCGGAGTTTTGGCGGGAATCTTGCGGCGTCTATATGTAATCTCGATTGAATATTCCTTTTTTGGTGCATAAAGTGATTTAATGTTTGATTGTCATGCAGTAAACTAGCTAATAAGTGTCCAAGAAATGAAGAATTCATTTGAGAGCGCTTAGTAGCGCCGTTCCGATTGCTCCAAGATTCGTCGAGGTTCTTCGTAAAGTTCACTATCACTTTACGAAGGGCAGAACGAAACGACTGACTGACTCGACTAAAGACGACTTGATGACGATTTTACTTGACTCATATCGACTTTTATCTTGACCACATTGCCTCTTATTACATATTATTATTTACATTGACATTGGCAAAAAGCTAGACGCTAATGCCATAATATAAGAAAAAAAGAAAGACCTGCACTGACAGATGTCACTCCTATGATGGGTAAATAACAGTGGTTGTCATGGCAACCTAAAAGAACATTGTTGTAACCAGCTACAGATATTATTAAGGTTCAACTTAAGATACGTAGTTTTAATATAATCTATTTGTTTCTCAGATAAGCGGTTGAAAGTTTTACGCCTCGCCTCGGGCGTCTGATGTATCGTTTCGCTCGAAGTGTCATAATAACTACCAACTGCCATCTTAAGTGATAAGCAATGCTATATAGAGAGAATAAGATATTTAATTAATTTTATTTTTATATTGAATATTATTGATGTAATCCATACTAATATTATAAATGTGAAAGTGTGTTTGTTTGTCCTTCCTTCACGCCGTAGCTAAGCATTCAATCGACCTGATTTTTGGCATACAGTTGAAAAGATGGAGAGTAACATAGGCTACTTTTTATATGGAAATAAGTGTTAGAAGGGAGGGTCAAAAATGTTATTAAAGTCCACGCGGAGTTGCGGGCAACAGCTAGTTTATTTATATTTTTTTTTACAGTTTATCTTTAGAGGCATGATATTTAGTAGTAATTATAACTAATAATAATAATACTTTGGGACGCTTATTTTTACCCACGTAGAGTAAGTAAGTAGAGCTTGTATTATTGCAACAACACATCTAGAAATCACAAAATGTGAATAATAAATGTATTTCTTCAGTGTGGAAATTGAACCCACAACCCTTGGCACAAAAGGCAGTGATCTTATCACTTACCAATGAAAACTTATATCCGTTTTTGAATATCAAATTAATTTTAACGTATTTTTGAGTTACACTACTCTCATTTTTCTCGTATTAAATAACAATTTTTATTATTTATTTACTTATATACGAATTTCTTTCTCCAAGACATATTAATTTAAATTAATAAAGCTTATCAAAAGTTATTAATACAGGTCACTGTCAAGTTTTAATTTGTTTGTTCGGCTTCAACGGCGCATCTGCGAAACGCGTGAACCATTTATAACTGTCGACCCCGTTGCTCAGATATTGATGTATTCGTATGATAAATCGTTGTAGAAGCTACGGCGGACATCTTGCCCCTTGATACAGTGTTACGTGTTTTTGGATATAATATTATATAATAATAAGATTATTTTCTTAATGCTTATTCATTGGTTAGTACAAACTTATCACTTAACAAGAAAAAGGTTTAACTAATACTAGCGACACGCCCCGGCTTTGCTATGTGCTATCCATATTGCATATATATATATATATATATATACATAACATAGGTATACACCTAATCATAAACATTCTTGAATAAATCTACCTATTAAAAAAAACCGCATGAAAATCGGATGCGTAGTTTAAAGCATACGTAGGGAGAAAGCAATTTGTTTTACACTATGCAGTGATGATAGGATGGTATAATTTATCTGAATTATTTTTAATTAGTTCATTAAAATCTGTTCAGCACTTTAGGCGCTACGATGTGCATATAGACACACTGCTAAAATTATTTGTTTGGTTGAAATGGTTTCACTTTGCACGCTCAATGCTTACTGTTGTGTTAGGTGTAATTATTCTTTGCTCTTTAAGGCATGAGTTAGCTATTTGAATTAGTTTATTCTAACTTTTATATATAGAATTAATCTTCGGACGCAACAAGTGGGTTTATTAAAACCTTTATATAATACTAGCTGCTGCCCGCGACTCCGTCCGCGTGGACTTTCATATAAACTTTGACCCCTTCCCTATTATCGAGTTAAAAAGTAGCCTATGTTCTTTCTCAAGCTCTAGACCATCTATGTACTAAATTTCGTTCTAATCGTTTTAGTAGTTTTAGCGTGATGGAAAGACAGACAGACAGAGTTCCTTTCGCATTAATAATATTAAGTATGGATTGAATAAAATAAAGCTAGAAAAATATCTAACAGCACACAAGTGCGAAGAAACTTTGCCTTGCAATTTCACACCCTCGATTTAATACCTCCGAGCGTGTCTAACTTTTTCACTGAAACTTATTCAGAACCGGTTTAAATTACTTCGTCCTTTGATACGCTAGTTTGGAGTACACAAAATGCTTCTTTTAATGTTACCGTCGCAACTAAAGTCTTGGACGAGATTATATTAATTTTAGCGTTTCTTGTTGTTGACGAAAAACAAACGAATAAGAACTGAACATTTGTAAAATTGTAACGAAACTCCTATTGCATACAAGCATATTTTCAACGGGGCTACATAATAGTAAGACTATTGAATCCTTATAGTAATATAAAAAAATATTGTAGGACCGGTTCGAAGCACAAACTCATACAAATGAGCATTTTTTAAGCTCTTTTAAAGTTAATATTTTAATTAAAGAATTCATACACGAGTAAGGTTATACAAGAATATGGGAAAGGGCTCTGCGACCGTTAATTAAAAATATAACAAGAGTTTTTTTCCTTCAATATATTATTATATTTAATACCAATAGAAATATGATGTGTTACTTTCTTGTTGTACGCTTTAAAATTCGTCTTATCTCTGAAAGTCTTTCGTTTATTCATTAATGACGGCACTAAGAACTTGTCATTTCATACTGCTTTTAAGAGCTTGTCGGTTCATATTACACTAATTTTAATAGTCTAGTGCATGTCTGGGCATCTACTTTATGTAAGAGCTATGTTCGGCCTAACAGAGACTAATCAAATTCCTATCCGGTCGGACTAAAATCTAGATAGGTATATTGTTCTACTAGTATTCGGATTTGGTTTATTATATCAGGAAGAGACTCTTTTGCCAACTATTATTATTAGGGATTTGTTATAAAGAGCTTAATTACACGTTCTTATCTTTTAAAGAAATAAACTTGCTTACTGTACGTTTACAAAAATCTATTTCCATCGGATTTTATATATGACACGATGTTTTACAATAAACGTTGATAGAATTTTAGGAGAAACATTTTCTGATATTATATACGTGTCAGATTGAATTATACGTTTGGATTTGGCTATTTGTTTGATGTTTGTTTTATTTTATTTATACTATCTGCACACATGTTTATAGAAAAAATATTTTTAACAAGAAATAAACCGACTTCAAACTAAACAGCAAAAAATAAATTTGCTTCCCACAACGTAATACGCATTTTCATTTATATGGAAATGATTTAATAGTTATTTTATAATTTAGAAGTCGGTACCAAGTAAATGCTACCAGAATCAGAATATCGATTTAACCAAACAAACACTTATTGTATTACTTTTGGCATTTTACAGAACCATATTCTATATAGCAGCTTGCAATTTTTTTTTCTACTCATGTAAGATATCTGTAATATTTTTTAGACAAAATAAAAATTATGATTATTATAATTATAATTATTTATTATTATTATCTAAAACTAAGCAGCATTATATAATGATAACAGCTGGTTGTAAAAAATAGATTTTGAACATAATAATTGAAACTCACAATTTTAAATACATCGTATGCTTTTTTAGAGAATATAAATTTGTGTTACTCTTCACAATTTATAATAGTAATTATAAAGGCTATCAAAATTACAAAGCGAGATTGGCCGAAGTTCTACTTCAGTTCACTGGCCAGCGTTCAGGTACAAGTTATGTGAACTGTTTCCTAGTTTCATATTAGTTGAGTGATGCAATTTTGAGTTGAGTTATTTTGGTGCTCGAAACATGAGTTAACTGAAATTGGTATTACACTTAATTGTTATTACATGAGTTAGTTTACGAATATTGAGTTGTTTTATGGAAAACATTTTCTGATTATAGAAGAAAAATACTGCTTTGGCTTTCTCGTAAAAGATGCCTTTGTATTAATTTTTTTTAGATACGATAGTGTTACGCAAAAATTATTTGGCTTATTATTTATGGTGTAACATTATGATGTAAAATGTAATATACCTATGTTATATATAATGTATCATATATATGTAGAAGGTTAGTTAATCTTTGACTTACTTTTTAATTATTAGAACATATAACTTAAACATTGTATATACAGACACCCAAATAAAAGTATAAAGTATGTGTATAGTGGACCTGTCAATGTCAAATTACCTCCCATTTTACAAGGTAAATGTAACTTGAAATTAAGTCATAAACTAGCTTAAAGCTGGCTTATCTATAACGTTAACCCGAATGCATTCAGTTTAAAACCGCGGAAAAATACAAAGTCTTTTAGCCGGTACAAAATCTAAATGCATTTTCCGCTGCACCATATTATCGTAAAAATAAAATGACCAGTAAATTTCAATAGCGAGCTCACGTAGGCAATAAAAATATGCGGTATCCTTTGCAGGCACTTCGTTTCCAAGTCACCAGATATTCAAATATGCTCGTTTAAACTTACTCGGAATAGACTATTTTCGAGTTAGTGTTATGCCGAATGGACTAGGACATCAAGGGTATTGAGGAGGTGAGATTCGTTTTTATCAGGAAATTATAAAGAGAACGATTCTATTGTTAACATTTGCTTTTTCTATGCGTGACTATTATAATCATTTTAGTTAAAAATTGACCTGAATTATATACTAAATGTATTTTGCTAAGTAATTAATAAAAAATAAATAAATAGATCATAATAAACTTTTTCAGTTTAACTGCTAGACTACAAATGACTAGGACATTAGAAGGCTTAAGGAGTTTAAGAAATAACTTTCGTATAGACGCAGAGTACGTAAGGTTGAACCGATGCTTTTTGAGACATAAACAAAATTGTACATATAAGTTGATTACAGCTACTGTATACAAACTTAAGCCTTTGATATTTTAATTTCGTAATCAGCAAAATAAAAACAATTTATCGCCATTAAAAATGTCAAATTAAATCAGAAGACATAACTCAAGTTTATCATCGTTTAAAGTATCGTAAACACGAAACTAAGTCATGTTCATTTATAAAAAAAGTCTCAATTAGTAAATTGTAATTAAATTATTTAATTGTGGCACGCGAATTTGGTAATTATTGCCAAAGGATTAAAGGTTATAATAGCTTATAGCGTTAAGTTAGTAAGGAATGTAGACACAATTTATAACATTTAAACAACGACATTTAGGCTGTTATTTGATTTCCCGTAAAATAAAGTAGCTGGAGGTTTTGTGATAGGCCTTGCATGTGTCACGCTACAGTCGGCTCGGGTTCCCAGAATAAAGGCTTAACATTGACGTCAGAATAAATACTTAATTCTCCAAGACATAATTGGTTCATTTCCAGTTTTTAAATTTAGCGAGAGACGATTTGGATAATTTAGATGACTAGTACCTAGCGGTTTATTTTTAAAATACGTAGGGAAAACGAAACGAATAGCCGAACCACCTGATGGAAAGTAATCCTCTGTCATGAACAGGTGTGGATCAAATAGACTTTCTTACTAATATTCGTTATTTAAATCTTTAATAGCAAATTGTCTTGTGTCTTCAATTCAATGTCTGTTGTATATGCTCTTTCTAAATAATGATTTCTTTCTTCACAGAATCAATATAACCTACTAATTACAATACTTTTTGGTAATGAAATGTAAAGTACAAAATAGTGATAGAGATCGGAAAGCCGGAATCGGAGGTCGGTAAGATAGAATAACAAACATAAAGAGTTTATTTTATAATATTATTAACCTACGTGTAATGAAATAAGGCTATATTTATCTAGCAAAATAGTTTTTAAGCTGTTAACATAATTGACAAAAAGACTAACTCCGCTAAAATCTCCGCGAAACGAAGCGACAAACACAATTAAAATCAAACAGAAACGTCTAGAACGTGAGCCTTATCTAGCTTCACGTTAACTTCACCCGAGACCCTCGATGTTAATATTTACACAATTTAACAAAACGCCCCGAGGCAAATCTTAACATAAACACTAGCTCCATTCTAGCGAGACAATTATAGAGCAATGTATAACGTCTTTGGGAGGGAAATTAACGTTGCCATGGCAACGTCATAGTGAGCGTATAATTTGAAATTTGAATTTGGAAATAATTTGGAAATTTTCGAAAAACGGTTATTGGTTATTAACGGTCAATTACATTGTTTTTTTATGAATTTTAATATGGATTATTAAGTTTTGAGTACATTTGTATATTCATGGAAAACCAGAGATGAAGAAATGTCCACTTATGTTATAGACATAGGTTAATAAAAATTCCTCTATTTTTTTGGATTGGTTTTGGATTTCAACTATTTACTTAGCTGTATAATAGTTCCTTATTTATTTTTCGTACTCTCTTTTACGCCTGAGCAATTATCGTTTTGTTTTTATTTAGACACGTACTAAACATAACATTGACGTAAATAGTACCCATAATTCTTTGTATATTTCATTGAAAATAAATGCAAGACGTGGCGCCTAAGAACCAGTATATTAAAGCATTTCATAAAGGTAAAACTGCTGCAATTCTCGCTGCAACGAAATTGTCGTCGAGCAATTTTTGGAGTGTCGACGGAACAATGGAATTTGTACATATTTCCCTCTACCTAGTACCTGCAGACAGAGTAGGTACAGACCACCGGCACTCGACTCACCTGAAACAAAATACGTAACATTATATAAGGTTCTTTGTTAAAGAATTTCAGGGAATACTAGCAATAATAATGTTAATATAGGTAACATAGATTACCAATTTAAGCGCTTTGCTTGAAGTTTGTCTTTTCGATTTTGTTTGAATTATTTTAAACAATACCGGGGTGTAAGCTATCCTATCTTTTAAGTTGGATCAAACTGCACATGGTGTGAAAATTCAATTAAAAATCGGTTCAGTAGTTTAGGAGTCAATCGCGGACAAACAACGTGACACGTAATTTTATATTTATTTATTTAACACTTCGTTACACATAACCTTCTAAACCTTATAAAAAAGAAAACATTGTGGTAACTGGCGGCCTTATCACTTAACAGAGATCTCTTCCAGGCAACTAATATATATTGAGATATAGTTTGTGACATATAGTTAATATAGTTTAGACAATATAGTTTGTGAGCCGAGGATAATGTAAGTTTAGAACTTCGAAAGAGTTTTGAAGCCGGTTCAGTATCAGATCCTTTAAATGTAACTTATTTTCTGTCTATTATATAATTTAGCGTATAGTCAATGGCTGCCCCCCTCACACCAATACCTACCCCCCGCTGGCACCAAAGCTGATCAATGTAATATTTGCTACCTACGATATATCGCTAACCCCCCCAAAAAGCTGGATACGTCACTGTGTATTCTACTATTATTGCTATTTTGACAAAAATAATTGATAAGAAAGTTCGTAAGGTGATCTCCAGCAGTGTCTTTACATAAAAGCACACAAGACAATAAACAAAAAATCATTATTATATGTCTGTCATTTACAGATAATCCCCTATTAGTTCAGATGCTTTCAAAAAGCAAACGTGCGCTATCAATTAGATCAAATACAATGCTTTCGATTACCAGAAGTGATGATTTGTTAGAAAATATTACCTATAATTTAAAATGACGCTTATATATATGGGATAAGTATTAAAATTGCGTGTCGAGTCATATATGTTTCTTACTTGGTCGTGGTTAAGCGATTTATACAAACATTTTAATATTATAAAGATGCAATGGCTGACTGCATTTGTATGGAATACTTTTTATTTCACATTAATAATGAGGCAGTTATCTTTATTATAGACAATTAAAAAATACGTCCAAAGGACAGCGCTAAGCAAAGCTTGTATTATTGCAACTAGAGAGCTATTATCTTTTTTTTAAATCAAATAACTGCAGCTGAAGTAAACTAGTAAACAAGTTATCTTACCTAGTTATCTTACCTATTCTTTTGTATTTACGTAAAGGACAGTTTTTGGAAGGTCCTTAATAACCGTATGTCCTTTTTTGTAATTTAAAAAAAAACGCGAAGAAGCATACCGTCTAGATTATGTCTAAAAGCATTGCCCATTATAATATTAAATTATTTATTTTCGCGGTTAATAATTAATTATTAGTAGTTTTGAAAAACTTACGTGATTTATTCAATACTAGCTGGCCATCGGCGCCTTCGTTTAAGCTTTAACTATCTTAACAGTAACCTTACCCTTTTCTTTGCTTAAGAACCATCCTTGTATTCCAAGGAATATTCTTAAGTAGAGGAATCATAGAAATAAAAAAATAGTTGATCAACATTTGGTGATTCATTTTTATATTGCTCTCTTGCCTACCAAAAACAGTTATAAAACAAAAAAGTGGCATTACACTTTTGCGTAATGCCATTCATGTTGCTAAAATAGGGAGACAGGGAAAAATCAATTACCGCCAGAGTTTCTTAGCGAGTTCTTTCTTACCAGTTGCCTGACGTTTGTTATGAAGTGTTTACGGGACTCTTCTCATTAGGAGTACCGAGCAGGACAGCTTTAAGGAAACATCCACTATACAATACATTGCGTGTTTCTTTCCTTAGAGCTGTTTGGGTGTTTTTATTGGACTGTGTATTATCGTTAATGTACTTCAAATATATATTGTAGGTTATATTGTTCGCGTATACTTATTTGCGTAATAAAAGGAACAAAGCTATAGGTGTTTAAAGTTATTTTTTTTAATTAACATTTTTATGTATCCTTATATTGTATGAAAAATAAATAATAATAATAAATTTTCCTGAATAGAAATCAATTATAGACGCTATAATACGTAAAATAAAACACATCATTTTCTCTAAGAAAAAACAAACTTCCTTCTCTAGCCCTATTTTCAATTCTTCAAAGGAAACTGAAAATAACCGTTCCCCTTATTTCGACGCGATAGGTTCTATAGTTACTATGAAAATTGGAAGTCTGTTAAAATAATTATTTTATACCCAATTTTCTATATTTAATTCTTTGTACGTGCAGTTTTTATTTGATATTTATTTATTTAAAGTAGATGTATAAAGTAAGCCAAAAACAGTTCTGCTCTTATTAGACTTATATTTTTTAAGAGTTCTTGCATTTAATAATTTCGCTACAAGCTAAATTAATTGGATCGTCACCGCTTAGATTAAGATTTATTGTTACATAAACACAAGATGTATATTAATAAACATAACGGATACATTTTAAATGTCATTAAAACAGTTTTATAGTAAAATAGAATCTCCGTTATCCATGCATGTATGATATAAAGTGAAATAATTTTAATAATTCACGCTGCAGTGTAAACATGCAATATGGCGGCGCTTCCGGCTGCTTTAACGGACCGGAACTTCCCGTCGAACCAACTATTATTTATAACAAGTTCGCTTTAACGATAAATGTTAAATGTAGTTTAAAATTTTTCTTTATATGTATGCAAAAGTGTATTGTAGTTTATTTTTATAATAGCAACCAATTTTTACTTATATAACGTATTTTATATTCAAAAAACAAAACGCTCCACTCGTTTTGAAACTTTTAAATTGACTTATCTACCGTTACTTCATTTCATCATCATCATCATCATCATCATCTGGTAGTTCAAAGTCAGAATACGGTGATGATTATACATGTTATATTTCATACTATTACAATGCATCTTTCTATTATTATAAGAAATAATAATTCTCTCTTGAATATTAACCCTTTAAAATGGTCCTTCGAGCCGGAATAAAACAATTTAATAGGGCATTTTTAACACTTTACAGAAATACAAAAATCAGCAAGACATTAAATTCATTAATGAATCAAAAGCCTCCATACGTAACTTTATCATTATCATTAACAAAATGTATCATTACGATTCGTTAGTCCGCACATCATTACGTCACAAGGAATTTAAATAAACCAAGCTTTTTCATTACGTCAGAAGCTTTTGAATATTTATGTGGGGTTTCTCATTTCCACGTCAGATTTCCTTGCTCATACTACAGTCTTTTGTTTTATTTAATAACGTCTTCGTTCTATCTATACTAATATATTTAAATTTATATTTGATAGCTACATTAAAGAACAGTTAATTTAGCATAATTTTAGAGTAAATTTTTTTAAGTGGGGAAGAGGTCATACGATAACCTTGTCTTGATGAACTTCTACGGAGAAAAAAAACCCTGTGTTCCGTCTTACTGCATTGGGTATACGTCATTTATGTTTAGCGATTGACGAGAATAGCTGCGCATCGGTAGAATCGTGCTCGTAATTAACGTATTGGTGCGAGAAAGTCAACACGACTGGGACAACTAATCAACGCTCGCGCACTCGACGATCACGCGCCCCGCGCGCCGCGCCGCTACCTCGATACCTTATTTTTGCCTTCTGCGCAGGTTTCGTTCAGCGCTAAAGATTCGTGAAGCGTACTATAACAATCAATGTCACTTTTGTAACTATACCGCGATAATATAGTCAAAGCCAAAGTGAAACATATTTCAATGAGACTACATAAAATAGTGTTTTAAATCGTCATAGTATTACTAAACAGTTATGTACCACCGGTCATACTAACCAGTTAATTTCCACAGAGAAGAACTGGCAAGAAACTCTAAAAATTGCTAGAATATATAAATATTTATTACATATACATTTTTTTTATTTATCATTTGTAACATCAGTGTTGTTTTAAAATTTGTATGCGTAGAAACAAAATATATTTGATCGTGTTCAAGTAAATAGAGTCCTTGTTAGTGTCGCCTATAACTCAGCTCTATAATGTCGCGTCCATTGCGGTGTGGTTTGCAATACGCCATATGGGACTATAGTCTAGGAGCAGTGTATCACGTAGTATAAAGATAATATAATTCGTCGATAAATATTTTGGGTCTCTGTTATTGTGGACTATAATTGAGCTCTATAATGTCACGTCCATTGCGGTGTGGTTTGCGATACGCCATATGGAGCTATAGTCTAGGAGCAGTGTATCACGTATTATAAAGATAATGTAATTTATTGATAAATATATAGGGTCTCTGTTAGTGTGGACTATAATTGAGCTCTATAATGTCGCGTCCATTGCGGTATGGTTTGCATTACGCCATATGGGACTATAGTCTAGGAGCAGTGTATCACGATAAAGATGATCTAATTAGTCCAATAATTTTAGTCTCTTAACTATAAATTTGCTTTTTATGTCGTAAGAATGGAACGGAAACTATTCTTTAAAAGGTATGGAGTGGAACTATAGTCTAAGAGGATATTAAATTATCATTAGAAATAGTTTTTTGCGAACATATTATATTTCTCCCACAAAGATTCTATTATTTTAATTTAAAAAATTGAGCACACTCCTTGGCCTACAAAGTAAATCATTGCCCTGTAATTAAAATTTTATTTGTTAGGAAAATACTTTTTATAACCAAAATGATTTATACACGTACTTCATTATAGCGAGCACGGAACGATTAATTTTTTATTGCTTTTCGTTTACGTACTTAACAAACAAGACTGTTATTAAAGTACCTTATGTGTTGAAGTGGTTAAGTGAGCGGTCAACCGATGACCAAGGTATAAAATAGGTTGTAGGCGCAATCAAATCTTTGACGATATTCCATTGTTTTACGATTTTTACAACTTTATTTTTATTGATTCATGATTTAATTTTATTAACAATTCAATATTCACACTGGATACACATATATCTACTCTATGTCATATGTGTGTATTAATATAATAAAAGTATGTAAATATGATTTATCCATTATCTAGTTGCCATAACATAAGCTCATGCATAAGACTAGATGGCGCTGTTAAAATTAACGTCTTTCAGTGTTATTGCTATAATTATTAGAGACGGAGAATGATATATAGTACTAAATAAAGTACTTTGGTAGCTAAGAAATTGTATGACGATAATCCTATGTCACTTGTCCAAAAAACCTTCTTATTTAATTATGTCAGAATCTTGAAATAAACTGTACTATGACGTCACAATTCTTCATTTCTAAATCCATATTACAAAGAAATGCAAATACTGCTAAGCCCATGCAAATAGCCTTCCATCACTCGAAATGCAAGCTAAAAGCCTTTCTTAGTTCCATCTAATGGTATAGTTAAGATCATAATCTTTACTTCTTATAATAAAGACTTTCGTACTATCTACACTCTACACCTTATTGCAGAAATATCTCATTTACTTTTTCAAATTTAATGATTTGACAGCTCACAATGTCATATGAATTGACATACTATAACATTTACTTTAGTTAAGATTCGAAAATAACGTATTTAATTAATGCTTGATTTATTTTCGGGATCCCAGTAACTTTTTCTATTTAAATGCGCAATCTTTTACACAAAACACCGTAGCTAACCTGAAACTAAGGCCGATCCATAGCAAAGAAATGCAAATGTCTCTAAGCCGATGCAAATAGCCTTCCATCAGCACTTGAACGGAAGCTGAGAGCCTTTCTAAGTTCTACGGTTTCTACCTAACCGTACTCTAAATCCTCCAGTTCAAAGTATTGGCCGCGAGAAATAAAAGATCTACTCCGATATGTGAAACGTCTAGAATGTACGATCAACCCCTACTAGTGGCCAAGAACGGGAACCTTTAAATAAATTATTTGTTCGTTTTCGAGTTATTGTAACTTAGATCGTTATCACTTCATGAAATACAAAAGTCTGGGTGATGCTATGTATTGTATGTATGTATTTACAAAATAAAAGTATGTATATGTAATTTATTCCGTTATCTAGTTGCCATAATACAAGCTTCTGCTTAGCTGGGAACTAGATGGCGCTGTGTATAAATGTCTTGAAAATATTAAAAAAAGATACTTATAAAAATAAGTAAAGAGTTAAAGATACGACTACAACTAAATACTTTCATAGGTTCAATTCGTTAACTGTAAAACTATTATATTTGTTATTATACAAATAATATGGACAATGTACATCCATAATGTTTTCAGCATATAATTGTATACCATCAATACAAGATCAGCTATTTGAAAAACTATATAGCGCCGTTTAAGTCCAATTTCTATGTATTCTTTATACATATACTAATTTTTATTATAAAAAAAATTAAATGAATTCTAAAGCAAGTACATCAACTTATGACTAACATACATCTTATTCCACGATAACAATTAATATCTCGATAAGTAAGTATTTTTTGATCGAGATTCATACGAGAACTCTTAGTAAAATATCGAGCAGATGGCTTTTAAAAAGAAATTTTTATCTAGGTTACATTTGAATATGAAATCTTCTGTGCAAGATGAAAGTTCGATAGTAATATCGAGATTGCACCCGCGGAAGTCGAACTAAAAATACTGTCACTAAGGGCCTCGTAAAAGACGAATGTAGAACTCATTCGATGTTTGAATCTGTATTTCTTTTTTTAATTTTTCTGAAATTGTTGGTTGACTAATCCTGACATTTGTGAGAAGTATATTAAATCCTCTTTTTATGTAAAATAGGCTATAATATAGAAAACAAATAGTTTTTATTTATATGATGAAGTGAGGAGACGAGCTGGACGCACTCCTGATGGTAAGAAAACGCCAGTCTGAGTAGAATTTGGTTGTTTTAAATATCGAACGTTCAGACAATTTGACATATTTTTACAAGAAGATGGTTGTAATTCAATTTTTTTTTTCAGAAAAGCGACCCGCTCGTATATCGGGCACCTGATATTAAGTAAACCTCCTCCGCCCGAAACGCTCGCATTAGTATATCAAACTATGACATCTTCAACTGAACTAGCAGTCATTCCAAATCCGATATTAAATTAAAGACGATGTAAATTGAATCTTCTTAAAAAATTACTGGGATCTATTTCGTTCCTTTTTTAAATAAAACAATTCCAATTTCACACATCGAACTAAAAAACGTTTTCAATTGAACCTTCTCTCTTTAATATTATAACTAAAACCTATTATAATTCAGAAAATAGTTCCAAATATAAAACGAATACATTCAAACATCGAACTGAAGACGATGACAATCTCGTTCTTACATAATAACTGAAACATATATAATTCCTGTATTGTATAAAACAATTGCTTTCAAAAGCACTCGTGCGGGCTTGACTCGTTAACCGAATCACAGTTTATATTCACTTATCGTCAGCCAACTCGTTTTGAATGGTTCAACTAAGTTAGAATGTCTCCCACATTTGGACACTAATGCTGGTATTAAAATAAAAGTCAGTTGTTTTGATTATGTCCTATATTGTAAACGAATGCATATGACTTGATATTAGTTTGTACCGACATTATAATATTATGTTCTCAAACAAGCGATTAAGGTAATCTTTTTTGAGTATAAATGCCTTTAAACCTAACCAATTGTGTGTGTAAGGTATCTTAAGTTAGTAATGATAAGTAAATAAACAGAACATACAATTTTCATTGCTTCGTTGCGAAAGGTTATACGTAGAAGATCAAAAGTTGTTTCTCAGTCTATCTGTCTCCCTCTCTTTCTCTTTTTCTCTTTCCCATAGAAAGCAGGTCAGTTGTTTTCGTTTTACCTTTCTATTTTTAAAAATAAAATATTATTACAATTCCTTCACAAATTAATCTATAGGATCTATAGACTATGAAAATGAAAATGAAAATGAAAAAAAAAATTATATAGCTAACTTCAGTGAACATGAAAAGCTCTTATAAATAAGGAAACGGTGTGTGCGAGACAATCTTGTGCTAATACGTTTAAAGGCCCAATCCTGAAGAACCGCACGTTACCTCATGAAAATGTATCAGAAAAATCAAGTACCTTGCGCGCTTGGAATTTCGGTACAATTTGTAAGCGAAAGCGGTTTTGCTTTACATGTCTTAATATTTTATATGCTATAAAGAGAAACCTAACATTTTGTCTAGATCTAAAGTTCCTACTTATATAAAGTTACTGATATATTAAATTTAATGAAATAACTCATAAAAAATAAACTACATTTTCTTCAAACATATATTACCATTTCTGGAAGAATATATATTTTCATATATTATACATATAAACCTTTCTCATGAATTACTCTATCCCCTAGTTTAGGAATAATTGATTTAAATTTTAAAGATGTCTCTTTTATGTTCACACGCTTTCATTATGACGTAGACTCTTATTATGTTACAGCATTAATCCGCTAGTTAAAAAGAAAGCCTTCATATTGGGATGCTTCAAGATTAGAGCGTATACCTTCTCGCGTGCCACCTATGTTATAAAAAATATTGATGTATTTTATTTCGCTTAAAACGCTTTCGCCTATAACGTATGTCATACCTTGGCATAAATATTCAGTATAGAGCGAAGATTTCTTATTAATGAAAAAGGGTCACAGGGTATTTAATTCAACTACGTGTTGAGGGCCGAAACGTGCCCGCGGCTGTTTAAAGATGTGGTCATAATGTGGACTTTGAACATACTAAAATAAAATTATATAGGAATAATACATAGAAATTCTAGAGAGTATATAAGCAGACATGATAAAGAATATTTTGTACGCATATTATTTACATCAAAAACAGTTTTTAGGTAGGAATTAATTTTTAAGACAGAGAAGTTGAATATCTAATGTCAACATGGATCGTTCCATTGGTAGGTTGTTTAATAAATAAACCGATTTGTACAGACATTTTTTACTCAAAAACTTGGATACATAACTTGTATATGACAAATGAAGCCGTAAAATTAAATATTTATTTCTATGCAAATAATTAATTAGATACGGTTATAAAACTATTTTCTTATACTATAGTATAAGTATTTTCTATAAGCTGTAATTATTTATTTATATACGAACCTAAAACACATTAAATACAGTTGTGTCGTAAATATTACTACTTCATATAAATATGTCACAAATAATTGAAAAACCTTAGATTGATTTGAAGAACCATTTCCAAAATATAAAAGCAGTTTCTACCTCTTTGCGGTCACTGAATACTTCATTATAATAACCAGTCTTAGTAATCTAGGATTACACGGCCCAATTCATTCTTCCAGCAAAAAGCTCCCGTATTTAACCATTCTCTGGAAAGGTATTCTTACCCCAGTAATTACTAGAGGCTAAACCTTAAGAACAAAATACTCTGCTAAACGTCCCTGCGGAGAAAACCATACATTATCACCTTTTACGTCTGACCCCCCGAAGCCTCCTAATACCACTAAAGCTTCATACTATCGCATTTCTACGAGAGGTCAGTTTATATTGGTTTTTAAAATCCCAAGTCCGTAAGATCCCACGTAAATCAAACCGAAGTTAAGATGTCCAATTGACGACTTGGAATTTAAGCTGTGCCGTTTGGAGATAAACTATGTTTTTGTACTGGCCTTTCTCGTAGATATAAATCAATTTGTATGTTGTTGACCCGAATAAATGCTAGTACAAGTTAAGGAGATATTTCGCAATTATTTAAACTAAAACTACGGAACTACGGCGATTTGAATGCTAAATAGTTTAGCTGGACAGGGATTTGGGAAGCGGAGAGAACAAACAATTGAATTTAAGTTAGTTTATAATCTTTAATTGGTTCTGTATAGTTTTAATAAGACAAATCAGGATATAACTTGTATTTATAACGCTGAGTTAAGCCTAAAAGTATTATTGCTATTAGGCGTAATATATGTATTTAAGAGTTCATCAATTTAGATCACTTGACATTAAGTGGAGACAATGGATGTCAAGAAATGGATGAATTGGTAAAAATTCTGATCAATGTTATCGCTTTATAAAAATTTTAAAAATATTTATTTAATGATAAGAAGATTTTGTACGCATTCTAAGGTAAATTTTTTTTTCGGCATTTACCTTACATAATTAAAACTTGGTTGGAAGAAATCGCTTTCTAGCGATAGGTAAATTTGTTATTATTATATCGCCAGTATTAGTATTAAATGGTTATGTAATATGATACATTAAAAAGCCAAAAAATAAAGGCAGAAATGTTTAATTCAAAAAATGAAACGAATTCCTTTTATCTACCATAATATTTTCATTTTCATTTCTTATGAACATCGTATTTTCATTTCAAAAACTTGTTCGGTTCTCACAAAAGAAATTTAAAACTTGAAGGGAAACAAAGCCGACGTAGGTACATCTGTATAAAAAGCGGTATTTTGTGGAATAAAAAGAAATGATCAAAGAACAGTGAGGCAGTGAGTTTGTGAACAAGTTTTCTGACTGACCGTGTTCGAGCTAAGACCGTTCAGACCCATATTTATTTTTGTAACTTGAAGACGTATAAACATTCGAAATGTGATCTTGAACCAAAGTTTTATGT
The DNA here is from genome assembly GCA_018238005.1 of Eurema mandarina. Lineage (NCBI taxonomy): Eukaryota > Metazoa > Arthropoda > Insecta > Lepidoptera > Pieridae > Eurema > Eurema mandarina. Next base: position 4,428 of record DWAJ01001176.1, on the reverse strand, counting down.
AGCCTTATCTAGGCTTGTGGTTTTTTTGACTACATAATTTTTATATTACACAAGCTATGTCCTATAGTGTCTCCCGTGTACTCTTAAACAGATACAATAGCGTCATTTTACGTAGTCAATAGCACTTAAAAGATATGGCTATGATACAAAAATAGTTAAAAAACAAGCAAATGTAATTTTAAATTTTAATTATAAGTAAAAAATCTCTAATAACCAAAAAAAATGATTCAGTAAAACAAATATAAAAGTCGGCAAACAATACTTGTTAGGTTCAAATGAACCATAAATGTAATCAAAATAGATCTTATCGGTACAGAATAAAAATCTAAGTATACTGTTTGAACTTTTTTAAAGTAATTTTAATCTAAATTATATACACCGACTTTTACTACCAAATAACCAAGCCAAGTGCGCAAGAATTTGAACGATGACTGGCGAAGAATACATATGTAGGAGCAATAGCCATAAATGGTCCTTCGAGACCGGACGGGATTTGAGGCGTTTCCACACTTATTACCTGCTTTATATTTCACTTAAGGATATTGTCTTTAGCATAAAACGATTTATATTCACAAGCCTTTTGTTGATTCGAAGAAACTTTACGTACTTGTTTTTAGACGACTTAGGAAGTTCATCCTTATACACATATTACACGAAGGTAAAGTTTGTGAGTTTGGTTAATTTGCTGACGCTATTTTAAAAATTTTTATACTACTCAAGACATCTGGCACAGCTTTTACACGTGTGAATTACAAAAACCTTACAAAAAACCTGTTATAGTAGCAATTACATTCCTATAAGCAGGTTACTTATTACAATCGTATTAAATGTCAACAATTATTATTTATTTGTATATATTTATTTTCGAAAGCAAACAATAATTTTCTTACGCATTTCCAATCAACGTAATTGCTATCTTTCGCATTTGTGATATTAGTAAGAATGTATAGAACAACAGAACTAAAACAGAAATATATTTGTGTTCATATACACGTCGCCATAAACCCATAGTAGTTACAATAGTACCCTGCACTAAAACCATGCAGTAAATAACTGGGGAGCACGAAGCGCCGGGGGGCGAGCTTATGTGAAATCTTTATTAATAGGCTGGGCTGAGTGACACAGACGGATGGTATGTTTTGATCCTTGTAGATAGCTGGGTGAGCTTAGAAAGTATTGGAGGTATACGGCTACTTTTGGCAGTACGAAACAGAAATATTTATTAAGAGCACTTTGAACCATCTAGAATGATCTAGAAGAATCGATTTTTTTATTAGGTACGTGGCGTTCCATGTGCGTTAAATCTAGTCATAACGCTTCGAATCCTATTAAAAATTATTTACTTAACTTTTTCTGTGGCTATGCAGTTTATCTTAGATCTCTAACAAATAAGTTTTTCTTCCATACATATTTTTTGGGTAAGTTATACCGTTAGCCGCAGCGTACGCTTTAGAAGCCGACAAATACGAATAGTTCCCAATTTTTGTATATTTATAACTGATTCCTCGCTCTTATTGGTCGTAGGTACCGTGATTTTATAAACTATAAAGCCATATATATAGTAAACTAGCGGCGTCCCGCGGTTTTACCCGCATTTATGCATGTATTTGTATTTTTCCGAGGTCTGGGTGTTGCTATGTATTGTATATATGTATAATTTTCTAAAGAAAAGTATGTATATGCAATTTATTCAGTTATCTAGTTGCCATAACATAAGCTTCTGCTTAGCTTGGAACTAGATGGCGCTGTGTATAAATATCCTGAAAATATTTATTATTATTCTTTATTATGCATATAAACTTCCTACGCTATTCCCTCTGAAAAAAAAACCACGAGAATCAGTTGCGTAGTTTAAAAGATATAAGCACACAGAAAACGAGGGGATCGGTTTAAAGTAAATAGTGTTTAATAACAATTGTGTCTCCAGACATAAGAATTCGTATAACATTTAAGTGTAAATGCGTAGGTTGGTCGACGCAAATTTATTAACAGTTGACACGCGAAGTGTGACTGGACATTATTAATCATAGCCCTAACCTAAATGTCTCCAATTGTGACTTCAAGAACCAGAACTAACAGAGGGGTAGAAAAAACCATACTCATCTATACTAGTCTAAACTAATATTATAAAATAGTAAAGTTTGCATGTTTGTCAAATTGTAAGGGGTAATCTCGGGATGTACTTAACCGATTTTAAATAATTTTTCACCAATAGAAAGCTAAATTATTGCTGAGTGTCATAGGATATCGAAACATAATTTTGCAAAGTGAATCGGAGAAAAAACGGTAGAATGAACGCTGCCTTAACTATGAAAGATATATTTATGAGTTCAAGTGAAAAGATATGGAGCTTGAAAATGCCTATATGAAAATTAATGACAGTATATGTGACTATGTCTAACTTTTATATTTAAGTTGCAAAAATTAAAAAAGGAGGCATAATGCCTCCTTATGCCCAAAGAAGTGGGCACGGGTCAGCTAGTCTTTAATAATACAAGCGATTCTCCCCGGCTTCGCGCGCATATATTATGGTGTAAGCTATCCTATCTTTTAAGTTGGATTAAACTGCACGCTGTGTTCAAATTTAATTTAAAATCGGTTTAGTAGTTTAGGTAGTCGATCGCGTATAAACAACGTGACACGTAATTTATATATTTTAAGATTATAAGACTGGAAACATATTGTTTGTACAATCGGGGAAATCTTTGCGCAAAATTCTGATTCGAATTGAATTATTTTTGTTCATTCATACGTCATTACATAGTATATAACAAAGTCGCTTCTGTCTGTATCTATGTGTGCTTAAGTCTTGAAAACTACGCTATCGATTTTGTTATAGTTTACACAGATAGAGTAATTCCAGAGGAAGGTGTATAGTACTTGCTTCAACGTGGGAACATCCGTGGGGCGTGGCTAGTTTATAAATATAATAATATAGTCAAATATACATTAGTAAGATCGATCATTCTTTCATAGTCTATTATTATCAAAATGAAAAAGTTTCTAGTGAACAAACGAAGAAATAAAAATTATAAAAAAAATATTTTATCGCGGTATCAAAGATATTTTTTCAAAATCAACGACTCACATTGTAACTTTCTAATATAATTAAGATAGCCTACTTTGTTTCAAGTTAATTATGACCATTTAATCTTGTATGAATAATACGGCACGAAAGATTACGTCCTGATAAATTCTTATAGTTTTTATTATAAAGAACTGTAGGATTGTAATTTACTACGCATTATTTTTACTTAAGCGAGAGATATTTCAAATGAGTTGATTAAGACATTTAATTTGGTTATCATATATCAAAACAGTCTTTATTATTTTTGGAGTGTGAATTGTATTCTTAAATACCTACCATATTTAGATATAGGAATAGAATAGCTTCATTAAAGAGATTTTAACAGATTAGGATCGTATTCAATCTTTATAATATTGGTGTTGCCTTTTTAAATTATTACGGTCAAGTCTGGAATATTAATTTAATACTAAATACAATAATTTTGATGTGTTGGCGAATTGTGTTCATTAACTAAGTATAATGAAGTATATATATATTTTATTAATATGTATTCGCAAATATCATTTGGACTTGAAGGCTGTATACGTATGCTATAAAGAAAACCGCTGCAGTCGAATTTTACATAAAAACATGGCCGTTGCATTGATATATTTCCTAAAATTGCGACACATGAATACAGATCGGTTCATTATACGTGACAAGTCTAGACCAGAATAATCTGGGCTATAAATTCTAGAAAAATAAACAACGCTACGGTTATGGAATTTGGCGAAGGGATTATTTTTCATGGGGTTTGCCCTTAAATATCAACAACAATAGGAGTAGAATGTGGTGAGGAATTCGTAAAAAATAGCTTTATACGATACTCAGTGCCATTAACTTTGACAAATTGATGCGTGTTATTTGAAGGAATTTATATTTAAATGGAAGCTCGCTGTTTGATATTTCTTCTTCCATGGAAGATACATAGGTTATTGTCAAAAAAGAATCATGATCAATGAATCATAAAGGATCGATAAATATCAAGCATCATCAAGAAATCTTTTCTTTTCATCAAGAATTCTATATACTTTATGAAATGTTCTATTTTAATATGAGGAGATACGTAAGACGTAGCTAATTAAACGTAAGCTATTCTTCAAGGATTAGTCCATTTCAACTCGGACTTAAATTAAGGATAAGATAAGATAAAAGAATGATTCTAGTATAAAATCATAATTATAATTGACAAAGATAACCATTTTTATAACTTTTATTCTTGTAAGCAATATATACAATATGTAACATACTATGAGCTCATGATAAAGTTTAAATAGTTTATATTAATTTTCGAAGGAAATAATGTTCGCAATTTCTTTTACCGCAGCGTAAGTTTTTAAAAATCAATTAGGCCAAATCGG
>DWAJ01001175.1:0-24403 GCA_018238005.1 Eurema mandarina | reverse complement strand
CACCTTATTATACCATCACATAGTCCATACGTCACTAAACATCACACATAGAAATTCAAAAATAGAACCATAAAGAAGTTAACAGATAATATATAGGATAGAATTCAAAATGCCCGCGCCAGGATAACGGTTCTTTATAGGCGTCCTAGCGGAGATGGATCGCGTCACACACTGGTCGGGGCGCCGCCTCCGCGCATATTTCTTCCTTAACACTTTACCTTTTTGACCGATTATTGCACCTGTAATGGCTGAAAAGAAAATATTAAACAATAGATTATTATTACAAATAGCGTCGGTTTTCTTCCGTTTAAGGGACTATATTAGTAATGTAACGTAATCAAATTTTGCCTTTGTTGTGGACTTCTATAAGTGTGGCGATATTAATTAAAAATTACTAAATTTAATTTATGTCACATGTTGGCCTCCCTTATGTAATAAAACAAATGAAATGTAACTGTTGTAAGTCGTACCTAATGGAATCACTTTTCAATAGAAATTTGAAAATATTTGTTACCAATACTATATTAGTTGCCAGTAATTAAAATTGGGAAAAAATAAAAATGTTATTTCTACTGGTATGATATCACATCACTGAAATTATGAATGTAGAACTTTACGTAATTACTTAACTTGATGAGAGCTGCTAAAATTTTTAATTGCTATGAATGTTTTTTGACGGTTACATTAAGTTTGTCGTTGATGCGAAGTTTCAAAAAGTTTTATATTTGTATATGTTTTAATTTATGATTTATACTTGTACATTCCACTTTTCCTTCTTTAACTGTAATACTTGCTATACTTGGCAGTTGGGGGATCTTTACCGTTATTTACACAAAATATTCTCTTAGTTTTTTAAACTATTTTTCAAAGTCGATCCAGTAGTTCCTACAATCTCACAAATTTCTTCTCTATATAAAATTAAAATAGAAGTACTATCTATAAAGCCAGTCGCGAAACTTCATAAAAAGCGCCATTGCATGTCTTAACAAGTAGCAAATATAAAGAGCAAGATTACCTTGAATTAACATCAGCATTATCAATTAATCAAAGTAAATATTTAACTCCACAACGCTTCAGAGTCTCAGGTGGCTAGAGTGCTACTTCGCGTGGTTTCAGCCATGATTGATTGTTCTCCGTCGAAAAGAATTACTGGCCAGTTCCTAATGACCCGTGGACAAAATAATCCTGCTTTTCATTGAATAGCTCACTGATTTTTTGGGGAATGATATTTCGTTATATACAGATTGGATTTATAAGCAGCATCGCCTTAAGTTATAACTCAACCAAATAAGCGGTCTTCTTGATAGACAAACGGACATTAAAGCGAAGTCATGAAGACTTCATGTTTCCTCTCTTAGGTAAGAATCAGCTAAATCTGCGCTTATATCTTTGATACGAAATCAGATTTAAATGGCAATGACAATTATATAAATTATGTAAATTAATGCCTACTATAAAAAAATTCTTGAACTTTTTCAGTCCGAAAGAAATGACGACGTAAAAATTTGGAAATGTACCCGTATAACCCAAATCTAGGGTAGCCGGAAGCACAGTAGCTACAAGTCCCTTAGGTCCTGGGCGAATCACGCCACGTCATCCCCTTGATAATTCTTGATTAACTAGTATAGTTCATCAAGGATCTGTCCATCCTAATATTATTATACTTTTGAATTTTCATATTTTTCTCATTTATAAGACACCTTAAAATATCGAAGTTTATGTCCATGTAGAAGCGCCGTATTGAACAATATTTTTGCTATCTCTCAAACGCAATGCTAGCTACAAACAAGCCGTGCAATTGCACTTATTTTCAGTCCACTGGGTCTTTATTGAGTTCCAGTAATCCCTCAATATTATACGGGTCAGAACTCGTTGACCAACTTTTAGAATTTAACAGATACCTAGTTTTAAAATGAGACATCAACTGAGACAAGCCATTAGCTTTTCGCCATAAACTTGATTGGCTAGATTTATGAGTATTAAAACGTATTTTATTGTAGATATACATACCCAGTCTATAGCTAGTTCTCGTTATTAAGCATGTCATTGACCTATAGAAAAGAAAAAACTTTTTGCCCTTTAAAATATTGTAACTAAAATGTGCAAACTCGATGAGACGAAAAGTATAGTTAAATAGAATCATCAGTCTATTTTCAAAATTTCTATTAAGCCATTAGCCAATAGCGAGTTAAGTTATGATTTACTTTTATGTGTACTTATTATTTTTAATGTCACTTGTGTTCACAAAACGCTGTTAACATAAAAGAACAACGAAACTTACAGTGTACACAATGTTATTTTCAATTAAAGTACGTTGAAGATGAAACTAAAGAAATAATAAGAATATCGAGTAAGTTTTCTCCGTTGAAAATATTTTTCTCTGATCGCATCCGCTTTGAATTTTGATCAAATGCAAGTTTGCGTTTTTAATGGCTTGAAACCTCTTGCAAAGATCTGACGTTGATTCTAATATTTGAGCAATCAAATTAAAATCAAACAACTGAAGCATAATAATAATGATGATAAAGTTATTTGATAATTTGATCTAGATAATAATGAAGAGATTCAATAGTTATTAAATATTAGTAGTAATAAAATATTAATCTTTTTTTCTTATTAAAGTATCTTCATCGTTAATATGAACGACGATTGTATTTTATTCTAAGTTTGTCAATTTTAGCTTTCTCAATTACATACATCGCATCCCAACATACTATCGCATTCTACATATCTTTGCGTGTAACTTATTACTTGGACACGTGTTAGTCATTTGTTCTAAACACTGCGCCATATAACACACGCTATGACGGGCTGTTTATTTGTCCTTTTATAATTTAAAAAAAAGAGTTCAGTTGTAATATTCATGCTCTACATTGTCAAGGTACGTATTATTCATAAAAAACGTTAATAAAGTTCCAAATTCTAAATGAAGGAGACAACACCGAGTTCAAAATTATTCTCTTGATTTTTTTTTTGCCTTCCAGCACTAATTTTGCGACCCTTATAAAAATCAGATTAGAATTGTTCCGCACGAGTTGTCGGCAGGGCGTGCGCAAAAAGGTAGTCGATGAATAAATTGTGAAATTTTGCGACATTAAATTCTACACACTTACAAAGTCAAGATAATCTTAATCATAATAAATAGTGCAAAATACCGGGTATATTTATTCAAAACGAGTATGATTTGTAATAGGTATATTCTGAAAGATAGAGCCTATAAATTTCACATTCGATTCCATTCTGTCTAACATACGAATAAATGCAAAAGCCTATACAAATGCTTCAAAGATAAAGCGAAAATAATATACCGAGGCATAGAAACGAATCCTTAGTGAGATGTTTCAAAAGCTGTAAAGCAAGCGACTACCGTCTTCGCTCTCAAAGGAATTTTATTCAGAAGATGATTTTTAAACTTCTACTTACAGGAATACCTCGTTTGTGAAACATTTGTACGTTTGTGTTGCTAGTGAGTATTTTGTAGATACATATGAAATATGTATCATGTGGTAAGATAGCATCTTATAATATATAGAGAATATATTTACAACAATCTCACTTATATTTATACCTACTTACTTATAATTTATAAATACAGCTAAGTCGAGGTATTCACGCCACATATAACTCAAGACTAAATATACTGATTTTATTTACCTAAATTTGATATATGTTCAAGCATATCCTGCTTGCTGCTAATATTACAATTGTAATATTAGCATTCACTTATTCAATTCAATACTAATAATTCACGGTCACGATACTTCAGGTACTTTAAAATCTCGAAGTACATTATTAACCGGCAGTTATAAGAAATTCAGGTAGTATAAGGTGACATATACATAAGGGGGATACCTATACTTGATATCATATATCACATTAAAGGTTTTTACGCATTGTAATGACACCATTTGTTTCGTAGGCGGCGAAGATCCGATACGATGTGGGTTGTTCGATAAGAGCTCACATTAAATCTCCTGAGTTATGGCTGGACATTTAAACGGATCCATTCCGACGGAAAACTTGAACATGGTAAAGTTTTAATATATCTTTCCACTGCTTTTCGTAACTGCATACAATTTTTCAACCAGTACACTACATACAGCGAATGGATTGCGGTTGTCTTCTTTAGTTTTAACGGAGTAAAATAAACAGTGTATAACATAAGAGCCTGTTGTTGTAAAATTATTAATACATAGAATATTATACAAGCATAAGGACATGCGTTTCAATATGTACTTAGTATTAAAATAAACAGTTAAAACCAGTTACCTATCTACATTTATACGTATTCGAGATAACGTATGTACTTCACATACGTTATTGTATGTTACTTTAAACGAAATCAACTTTGTGGGAAATGTTTTTGTAGCTAAAGAAAGGAACATGCAACCTCCCTTCCATATAAAGCAGTTTTCAAGTTCAGTACGTTAGTAACACCAACATAGCCTGAACCTTTTTTTATAAAAACCTATGAAGATAAACTTTCAAAATTTTTGTATACCTTAGGATCATAAGTATTCGCTATACATTTTTGTTAATACAATAGTAAATAGGTCATATTTACTCGTTTTATTAAAAATCTACCACAATTACATATTATGTAGTTTTCTAGTTTTCAAAGTCGGTTATTTAGTTTTAAGTGTTCCTTATGCAGTCAATTCGTTTCGCCAATTCGGATAGAAAACATTTTCTAAGGATACTACAGAACCGTAAAATAACAGAGTTATGAACATAATTAAATGTTGCCAGCTGAATCTGATCTTTACGATCGTAATGATAATTTAATTAATTTTAACGAACCGCTGCGCAATTTGGACTTAGCTAATTTTCAACTTTAAAACAGGCTTACTTGCGCCTATCCTTATTAATGAAAATTATATTATATTTTTTTAATTGAATATTTACTAAATAAAACTTCAAAAGCTTATAGAAACATAAAAGTATGTTTACTCGCTTTAAGGACTCTTTTATGTGAAAAATTTTTCATTACGTAATACGCAATACATATTTTCTTAAAGTATTATTCGTGCCCACCAATTGAGGCTTGTCCGAAAAACATACACAAAGAAACAAAGATGAACAATGTTCAATAGAAATCCTGTTGTTATCCGAATCCCTTTCATGTTTCCTTCCCAAAATCTAATACTGTTATAGCGGGCGGCATTTACCCTAAATGAGAACTTTTACGATGCAAAATTATTATCAGTACCGTATAAAAGTATGTCTATGTTATAGCTTCTAACTTTTAAAAGCATTGCTTTATGGCCGCAAGCAAAATTGCTTGAGTATAAAATAATAATACACTTTGGAGTATATTACCTATAGATGATTAGATACTTGTGCTAGAAGCACTTTTTCATTTAAACTTTTTCACTTTCCTTATTTCCCGAGAACACGTTCCTGGATATATAACTGATTTTATTGTGTGGAATTTTGATTAAAGTACATAAATAATTACCTACATTTGTATTATTATTCTATGATAGTTCGTATAGTTCCATTCTCCAACCATACACGTGTTTTTAAATGTACCCAGTTGGTATTTCTATGTGCCTTACCTTATTATTTTTTAGAGGACAAATTGTCAGTTTCCTAACGCTTCTTCTCTGTAGAAACTGCTTTCCGAACTGGTGGCAAATTATATTGTTTTGTAATACTATGACGATTCAAGTGGTCTATATGTAGCCCAGTTACTCTATATGTAGCGTATATATTTGAATAAAACTGTTATCGAAGTTAGTGCATAACGTCACCGTTATTTGTACATATGTACATTGACGTCACCAATGTGCGTGTCTGTGACGCGGAGGGCGGAACATTGCTTATTTTTATGCCATTTTTATTACATTAGTATTAAACCGCGGGTAAATAATTTTCTCAACATGTATTGCTCTGTGTAGGTCATTTAATAATTTTAATCGATAGACATGCGCTTTATTTTAAATTGATACTGAGTATATGTATTGAGTATTTCTGGTGATCATGTATTTTATTATATATTTATTAACACAATAAAGAAACTTATCTATAACAACGTAGACATTATCATAATATATTTAGAGAACCTTGTAAATATAACAGGGAAAATAATACACATAATAACTACTATATTTTTAATTGCATCCAACAAGTTAAATCTTAAGCGGAACCAAAATTCTGGATTCCAATACTTAACTAGTACATAATAGCTAAAATATTTCATATCTCTTTCACTTGTACGTCAGTTAGAAAAATATGTAAAATAACAAATGAAAATGCACACTCATCGTGATTGACTTAGTGTAAATGAAACGCTCTTCCGATTGTCCGTAGTTTCGTAAACTATTTGAACTTATTCAATAAACCTATTCACAAGCCACAGGGCTGGCTCTCAATATGAAGCCGCAATATACAGATCACTGTATCAGTCGTTGTCTGAAACAAATTAAACTACTATTAATACAGATTAAAAATAAATAGGCAGAAGTAAAAATATTATTTAGTAATTTAAAACCTGTATTATAATTTTTAACTGACGAAACTACTTGTATTAATATAGTTGTTATTAGTTATTTATTAATTTATTATTTAGCAATTGAATATAATTCGCATTTACGAATTTGCATTTCTCACAAATTAAAATCTATTTGAAATAGTGACGCCATGTTCATATAAAAAATGGACACTCAGACCTTGTATGACGCCTTGAAGTATTACTGACGTCACAATGACGTTGAGACGTAAGTCTTTGGTGATTAGAAATTTTAATTTTAATATTTAGTACATACATAAATTATACTGCTTTCTTTAGCGTACATATATCGATAGCTATATTCCTAGTAATTACATACTACTCTATATAGAAAAAATATATATTATCACTTAATAAAATTTTGTTTCAAAATGCAAAATCTTTCAAAAATGCGAAATTATTTATTACATTTATATTGAAAGTCATACTTGATAGTGTGAAGTTTAATTGGAAGTTTTGAATAATTTTGTCTACAACTTACCACTAAGTATCGCTCTTCCAAAGCTTGATAGTCTTATCATTCTCAAGAGCTGCGGAGGCGATGATGTTCTCAGTGGGATGGCAAGCTGTACATAGCACTGTGTCCGTGTGTCCTGACAGCCGCTGAACTATCTCCTTTGATTGCAGATTCCATATGTATACTAGATTGTCTTCTGAGCCAGATACTATCCACTGTAAGCACATTTATAGATAAGTCATAACTATGATTATATACCATTATGTTGGGTTTTAATAGTTATTACTAATAATGGTAGCTTGAAATATAGAATTCTTCAAGCACTTAGGGATCATTAGCCAAGCTTACTTTACTACCAACTTACATCTACGAATGATGCAAGAAAATTATTCACGTGTAAACAAGACAAAGTAATGCATATTAAATATTTACCTTTCCACCTGTGACGCTGAAGTTAGCAAAAATACAGTATTTTTCATTCTTATGTCCTGTGTAAGTCTTTAGGCATTTTCCTCTGCTGTAGTCCCATAGTTTTAGCGTATTATCAAGTGTTGCCGCAAGAATATATTTGCCGTTGGGAGAGAACTTCACAAATGAAACTGGAGGGTTGTCGTCGTCAATAAGCGTTTTAAGGCACTGACCAGATGCTGTATCCCAGATTCGACTGCAAATAAACATTTTGTTCAAATGTTACATCACTTAATGATAGTAAAACATGATAATTTTGAAATTAAAAATGATATATTACATTATGCATATTAATATTATTATCAGATTATGTTTCTTTATTACATAAGCAAAAAAAACAAAGAAGTAATTTAGTTATTAAGTTTTAAAAATAATTGGTATCCTATTATTGTTGTAAAATATTTTATGATTAATTACTTAGCAAAACATTAGCTGTGTTACTTTTGATACAATTATTTTTGTCTCTTAAGTGAACATAGGTATATAGGTTATTTACAAAATTGTTTCAGCAAATCCAGAGGCTACACAAGGTAATGTAACAAACTATTCTCACTTATATTATTATTAGTATAGATTTACTAGTTGTCTGCAAAGGGATGTTATAATTAAAACATTAGTCATTGCGAACATAACTCGACGCGCGATTGCGCAATACGCAGTTTTTATGGCTAAAGCACACTTGTTTCGTAGTTTTAGCTATAATTTAACTTTACTTTCAAAATTTTTTTCCAAACCAATGTCTAAGAATAAAAAATGCATTACAGAATAAACAGATTTAGATAATGAAATCATAAAAGATAACAAAGTTGCTTGAGACTTAAAAATTATCTAAGCTGAATTTACTGCTTATTTAATCAATAACAGTTGAAAATGATTTTAGAGTCTTGTATGTTATAAATAATAATTATTTTAACTTAAATGAAATTTTAGACCACTTTTTCCAAAAAAAAAATTATTTTTCCATAAGATTACTACTTACTGAATCTCAATGCATTCTGGATAATGAGATTTTTCACACAATTAATTCAAATACTCTATCTTTATGCAGTTAAATTCATGATAAATGTGAATATGATGTGATAATGTGTACTTACCATAAACCATCATAACTGGAGGATACAATAAGGCTTCCATCTCTATTAAAATGCACCGCAGACACTGGATCCGAATGAGCTGGTAATGTTTTTAAACATTTACCTGAAAAATATTATTCCTTATAAATATTATATACATTGTTATATACATTGCTAAATCATTATATTAGCAAGGTATTTGATGTATTTATATTCAAAGTTAGTATTTACATAAAAATAATTTAAAACCTACCTGTTCTAACATCCCATATCCTGACACTCTCATCAAAACTGCCTGATACAATAAGATTACTTTGTGGGTTAAAATTGCAACAGAAAACATAATTGCTGTGTCCTTTTAGGGTTTTTAAACATTTTCCTGAACTTAGTTCCCAAACCTGAAATAATATGTCAATTTTAAAATGTGATTAAAACCAGTTTATTACAAAAAAAATCATAAAAGATTCTTCTAAGAGTAAATTAAAAGTATTAATACATATATTTGTAAATTCAATATTCTCTCAGAATAAATGATTTCAAAATGACATTGTAAAGTAAATATTCTTATCAGAATATGAAGCATAGCCCTATCTTAGAGATAAAGAGTTCAACAGCCGTGAGAAAGTTTGTCTAATCCATTTTAGGGACGAATTCTAATATCTAGTTTAATAAAAATATACATATAGTCCCGCCTGAAAACTAAACATACAATTAGGATTAAATATTTTTGGTATTTATTAATTATTTATTACCTTTAGGGTTTTATCATCACTAGCACTAACAATAAGCCTGCTGTCTGATGACCATGCTACATCACTGATGCCCATTTTATGTCCAGATATAGTCTTCTCAAATTTGCCATCGTAGGCACCCCACACCTTAATAAGTTTATCAGCAGCTGAAAGGATATTAAATTTTATGAAGACATTACAACAAAACTATTCTATTATTAGCATAGGAATTGCACAATAATAAGATTTTTGACATGATATAAGTTTTAAGACTGTGGAAATTTGTCATACTGTTTATTGACATAAATAGGAATAACAAATTACCAAACAAGTTTATAGATGTACTGTTTACTTAAAATCGTGACCTTTTGCAATCTGACCCACTTATTTTAAGAATATTATTTACTTTAACACTTGCAACATGAAGTTTTTGTTACATGCAATTGGCCATAACAAGAAATTTATCCCAAACTCATTATCAAATTAATAAATCGGATCGAAATTGTAACTATACAATAAGGCTAATTAAGATTTGTAAGCAACAATAGAAATGAATACTAAAAATACAACAGTCTAAAATCGGTGTCAAGTAACTGACCTATACCCCAAACACAAATAGTGACACAAAAGAATAAAAGTATTATATGTACGATATAATAAAATATGAAACTCACAGGAGCTAGCTAGCCATTCTCCATTTGGACTAAATTTTACAGATGATACTGCCTTTGTGTGACCAGCAAGTGTAAATTTGAGCGTATAATTCGGCTTCTGGAAGCAAATATCAAAATTAGCGCGAAACCGCACGTGCTCATCTTATAAGTTACATAAACATGTGCAAGCCGCCAGATTGACATTTCTCAACGGTAATATTACTAATGAAACTAAATATCTTACCGCCACTGATGACTTGTTAGATTGTGAGGTACTCTGTGATAACGAATTTGGACCAGACAAGTTGGTTGAAGGCCCGCCGTGAGTTTGGTGTGCGGTAGGATGGCCTGGCCCGGGTCCTAGCGGCACCATGTTTCAACTTTCGACGCACTTAACTTTTATATATTCGTCACCCACTACAATCACTTATACACACTGAGTTACAATCCGAATAAAGTCTTCTAGTTAAAACGTAACAACAATTATCACGCACTCTTGTAGTTTTATTTCTAACGTCGATTTTCAAGGAACATTCTAAATTCGAGCGTCTCAATGCGTGCATTTCGCGAAGCACAGTATCGACAACATAGAGGTAATTTAACTCCATGAGCCCTCCCGCGAATCTTGTAGTACCAACCTTCAGATAATTTATTAATATTTTATTCGAAAATTTAATTCAAAAAATATAAAAATCAAATTAAATTTTCTAAATTCTTTTAATTACATAAAGCTTAAATAGATTAACGCCAAAAAAACATTATATTATTATATTATTTTAAGATGGCAAGTATATCGTATGACCTTTTTGACATTCTATGATCTCAAGGTTAAATTATTTGATTTTGATAAATTGAATTGCGAAAAACTTCAATTTTGCATTTTATATAAATAATAATTAATCATAAAAATAATAATGGCTTTAAATAAGCTTAGCATAGATGCTGTCAGCTTAGGTGGTAAACGAGTATTGATGAGGTCAGTATTGGTAATTATTGCATTACAAAAATATAAAATTCCTATAAGCATAATTCATCTCATAACATTTATTTTAGAGTGGATTTTAATGTCCCACTGAAAGAAGGAGTGATCACCAATAATCAGCGTATTGTTGCTGCTTTGGACTCAGTCAAATATGCTTTGGACAAGGGAGCAAAATCCGTAGTTCTTATGTCTCATTTAGGCCGGCCGGATGGTCAGGCAAATCCAAAATATACACTCAAACCAGTAGCGGAGGAGCTTAAAAAGTTGTTGAACAGGTAAGATAACTTTAATATCTAGTTCATCTACTTTCTGTACCTGCAAGATATTTATAAAGCCTCTAAATATGATATTCGTCTGTTTAGGGATATCCAGTTTTTGACTGATTGTGTGGGTCCCGAAGTTGAGGCTGCTTGTGCAGATCCCCCAGTAGGTTCAGTAATCTTGCTGGAAAATCTGCGATACCACATTGAAGAGGAAGGCAAAGGAGTAGATGCTAGCGGAGCTAAAGTTAAAGCGGACCCAGAGAAGGTCAAGGCTTTCAGAGCTAGCTTGAGAAAGCTGGGAGATATATACATCAATGATGCTTTTGGTATGTTACTTTTGTGTTTTATATAAAACCTATTATGAAACAAGGGTATAATAAGTCATAGTAATAAATATTAAAAAAAAATTTAATTGTTTAATCAAGAGTAATTAATGTTGTTATATAAAGCAAAAGGGCCTTACTTCAAAAAAAAGAAAATAAAACCACAAGGTTTTACTTTTACATACATAGGTTAGATTGTAGCTAAGAATGCTTAGAACTTTGTAAATTCAAACATTAACATCTTAAAAATATTGATAGGTACTGCTCACAGAGCACACAGCTCCATGATGGGCGAGGGCTTTGAACAGAGGGCAAGTGGATTCTTGCTCAAGAAGGAGCTGCAGTACTTTGCTAAGGCTCTTCATGAACCAGAAAGGTACAATTTTTTTTATACTATGAAGTAGTACGAGCTGGACACACTCTTGATGGTTAGGTACACGCCAGCCACCAATGCTTTAAGTCCTAAGATGTTAAGACTCATTTACCCAGTAATCTCATTGGCAGAATGAAATGTATGTAACAGAATAATAATTCTAGTGGTAGTATAAATCTTAGGTTAAAAATGAATTATGACACTCCACAATAATTTTTAACAATACTATTGATTGAAATTCTGTTATATTGATTATTGACTATAATAATTATTAAGTTAACAAAGTTTTTTTTTATATTTATAGGCCCTTCCTAGCCATTCTGGGTGGTGCTAAAGTAGCAGACAAAATTTTGCTTATTGAAAACTTATTGGACAAAGTCAATGAGATGATCATTGGAGGTGGCATGGCTTACACATTCTTGAAAGAAACTAAAGGAATGGCGGTATGTTTGTCTTAATTTTAAACATTATGAAAATATATTTGTTTTTCTGATTAGTCTGATAAAAATGTTCTAACTTTGATCCCTAGAGGTCAACATTTTATGACTTCGAGATGATGTAAATTGACTTTTGTGTATTTAAAAACTATTAATTATATTATAACACAAGAATGATAATGATGTATATTATTCTTTTTTAGATTGGAAACTCCCTATATGATGCAGATGGTGCTAAAATTGTAGCTAAATTATTAGAAAAAGCAGCTAAAAACAATGTAAAGGTTCATTTGCCTGTTGATTTTGTAACTGCAGACAAGTTTGATGAGAATGCTCAGGTTAGTAGTCCTTTGACTATTATACTTATATACATATAAAATAAACATTTGGTAAATATACATTATTTATACTGTAATTTTGCAATCACTTTGCATCTTCTGTTGATTTATGCAGTGATTTTATAAATTCTATTTGCATCAAGATTAGTACTTATACAATATTAATTTAAATATTATCTTGAAATCCCTGAATTTTTTTATTAATAAAATTATCATATGGAAGTATAGGAAAGGATGGGATATGGGATTTATAAATGTCTAAATTTAATACAGGTTGGAACTGCTGATGTAGCATCTGGCATCCCCGACGGCTGGATGGGTCTGGACGTTGGACCGAAATCGCGGGAATTGTTCGCTGAACCCATCGCCAGGGCTAAAGTCATTGTATGGAATGGGTAAATGCATTTGACTATTTATATTTTAAAGCTTTGGCTTCTATTTTAGTGCGCCTGCCCTCATATTGAATGTTTTAGTTAAACATTTTCTTTACATTTTAACTTAAAAGGCAGATCCAGTGGTTAACTATATACAAACAACATAGTATAGATATTTGTTAATAATATCATAAATACATACATATTATATTATTAATATTTTAAAGTAAATATTTAATTCATAAAGTTATCAATTAAATTCTTTATTATCGATTTAATAAGAGAATGTAAGAAGATTAGGATATCCTAGCTTCAATATTTGCTTATTAAAATTAATATTAATTAGTATTTTGTATGTATCGTACTAGGCCGGCGGGCGTGTTCGAGTTCGAGAAGTTCGCGGGCGGCACGCGCGCGCTCATGGACGGAGTAGTAGCTGCTACCGCGGCCGGCACCGTCACTATTATCGGTTCGTGGAGTACTTACCTTAAGGGAGTGGGGGAGGAAGTAAAAAATATTTTGTAGGGGGATTTAGACTTCATATCTACTGTGCCAAAAATGGCGGCAGTATTTTTTATTTTGTTATCATATTTTATAAAGATTTTGAGTCCTGAATTTTAGTAGTTTGAACTTGTTCTTAAAAAATGTTTATATAATGGAATGTATTGTACAAGTTTTCTTATCAGCGGTTGTCTGGAAGAAATCGATTTTTATTGATAAGTTATTCAAACTGTTCTAGTGTAAGATAAAAATTAAAATATTATGTTTTCATACAACAAAGAATAAAAAAAATAGAACTAATAGGCTACCTCCTATGTATGTCATCCCCTTAACCGCATTTACGTATCTCCCATAAATAACTTAGACTTTGATACTCGACGTCAAATTTCTGTCTACCTTCAATATAAAAAAAAAACATGGCACTTGGGACTGCCGTGGTTAAGCTTTTGCATAGCATTTTTTATCAACTTGCAATTAAAACTATTTATTTATTTTATTTATGAAGGATTATTTTCCTTTTGTTTTTTTTTCGTTGATATAGATTCAAGTTACAATTTCTGAGCGTGTTTACCGATTAGAAAACAATTTTTTTCTCCTGCCATAGAAGCTTAAAACTAAATAATAATGTGGTGGTACATTGGTCAGGCGGCGGCGACACGGCGACGTGCTGCGCCAAGTGGGGCACGGAGAGCGCGGTGTCGCACGTGTCCACGGGCGGCGGCGCCTCGCTCGAGCTGCTCGAAGGTAAACGTTCTACAATATTCCAGACTTGCTACACTATTCATTCATTTTTTTCATTCATTCATTTTTATAACAGTGATGGTAAGCTACACATATTGTGTACTATTATACTATGATAATAAAGCGAGAGAGCGAGCAACCATTAGGAACCCTTCTTACCTTACATTGGAATATAAATTTTGTGAAACCTCAATTATTTTTTATATTTCAAGCCAATGTAGACAATAGACACTAGACGCAGAAAATATGCACTTTAAATAGTGCGATTGAAGAAGTACCAAATTTTTATTAAAAAAACTAAACACTTCATAGAGCGTATTTTATTCTTATGTGTTACAAAGTATAATAGCAATTATTTTAATCGAATAAATAAAGTAAAAAGATATACATTAAAAATAACTTACACAACGTTGCATAGAGTAATAATAACGTATAGTGTCATTCTTGATTTCTCCTATTTATAATATTATATATTTTTTATTATTTTAAATTAAAAAACTAAGCAAACATCCGAAACAATCATAGTAAGATACTTTTACTTAAACTGTACTCAATCCCTATTTATTGAACTCTGAGAATTTTTATTGAATATTCCATAGAATAATAACACGTAGAACCGCAATGTGAGCACGCAAAGTGAAGCCATTTCAATCTAGACAATATCGTCTACTTGCATAGAACGTGCTTTTTACACTTACATATATTATGCAGCTTTTGCTGCACTTACGGCAGACCGATTATTAAGAGTCTATGCACCTATGGAATGTTCAATAAGAATTTTAACAGCTGGGTCGTATTATGCAGCCGTAGTGCGGGCGGCGGGCCCGCATAGCGACATACTTTATCGTGACGTATCGCGAATCATCGGATTAATTAAAAACTTTTTACTTGTGTCCGGTTAAAACCGATTTTTAAACGGTACGAAACATTAAACTTTATAAGCTTAATGGAATTACCCCTGAATATATGCATTTTTTTTGTAATGTTTATTGTAATATAAACATACCTGTGTTCTTAATAAATATTTTTTTTGCTTTTTAATCTGTTTTTATGTTATATTTAAACGCGTTATAGTTTTGGTTATGACTTCTAAAAGCGTTTTAAAAGTAAATATACTCTATTATACGAAATTTGTTGGTTATATAAAATTAAAATTAGTTTAGTAGGTCTGAAAACTACTCGCACATAAATTTCGCTTCTTATAGTAATACTTTAAAAAAAAAGAAGCACGCGTAAATTTTTATATAGATAAAAAACATTTAATTTATCTTTGTGTTACAGGCAAGGTCCTTCCCGGCGTCGCAGCTCTCTCCGACGCATAACCACTTGAAAACCTAAGAGATTCGTAGAACTTCGAATATAACTGACAATTTAGACTAGTCGATTGTTCCCTATATTCTAAGGATTTAAATTAAAGGCAAACCTTGCCTACAAAATTACCCCTAAAGGTAATTCATATTTATAGAGAATCACTCGCTTGGAAGAAATCTGTATAAGATTAGAATCAAAGTCGCTGATGCGCATAATTTAATATTATGAAAATGTGTCATGTTTAGATGTTTATATATTGTGTTAAGAATAAATGTTGCGTAATCATGTGCTGGTTTTATTTTCTCTTTGATACTTTTGTCTATGACGTAAAGGATACCTTTACCGTTTTAACAAAAAAAAAACTTATGTTTGGTCTATGTGTCTATGGTATTAAAAGGTTTTCAAGGAATAATTTTCTTTGAACTTTTTATGTTTATTCAGTAGTAACGATAACGGGGGAAATTCTATTTAATTACATCTCTTAGGACACGATTGCAAAACTTGTTTTCTAATACTTACTAGGTCCCAAATTATACCAAATTCAACCATTAGGAACCCTTCCTACCAAAAAGACGCCAAACAGAGAATGTTGGAAACACGTAACTGCACTACTAACGCTAATGCGTTTATTTTCCACGCGACGCTTAAGGGAAATCCCGAAATAGAAACAAAAGAATGCAATTTAAACATTATTTGTTAGTAAATGCATTCCTCATTTTTAGTGGGCTAAACGTCAAACTCGAGAGTCGGAATAAAACGAATGTAGTCTATTTTGGAATTAAAATTAACGTCTTAGATAACTTTATTAAGTCGGGACAAAAATATTAAATACCAAATTCTCAACACCTAAAACCTATTCTCAACACGCATTTTTGCGACCTATTCCGGATATGTTTACTTCACAGACACTATTTTAACTAAGTTGAAATAGTTACAATTGGTTCAGCAGTTTCTGAGTTGACTAACTAACACAACTAGTACATGCCAGAGTCCAGACATATAAACAACATTATGAAAATGTACTCAAGTAGTTGTTAAGAACATATTCGATGATGGAATGGCTGTTACGAAATGTCTATCCTGTATAGTCTATGCATAATACGTATCAATACTTAATAATATATGCTTTAGTCGCTAACAGATTCGATCCATCTCAGTCAAGCGTATGTTTCTATCAGTGTGTTTCCCATCTACCTGTTAGCTCGTGGCTCGGGGGTGTCTATCGATTCGTGCCCCGCGCAAGCGTCCTTGCTTCTTACGCCAATTAACAAATCGCCATTTGCCATACGATAAAGGTATATGGCCTATAAAATTTATTGTAACGATGATGTAAAGGTTTGCCAAATCACGTCAGGTAAATTAAGTTAATTATAGGACACGGGCTAGCTAACGGACCGTAACGGTGTACCCCATATGAACTTTAGCTCGATGGGTATTCGCCCGCGCATGCTCACACTGATTCTGTGATGTTTTATCAAAATAACAATTTCACAGCTCGTCAGTGACGCAGGGAGAGCCGCCGCCGGTTTACCGGCTGGCAATAAAATGCAACCTTTAATATCTTTAGTGTTAAACCCATTCCTTAGTTCGAAAAACTTTTAATAAAAATTTAAATGACGTTATAGGTCTATGTCAATTGTTGTTTAGTGATTAAGAATCATAATGTAGAGAGAATCGTTTTATGTAAATCTGTTAGCAGGTGAGTTGGCTCAACAAACTCGGTGATTCTTTGATATTTGAGGGCCTTGATCTTGTCAGTAGGGGAATGAAAATAATTATGTTTGATTTACCTACGTATCAATTTTACGATAAATATAAGTGTTGAGCTTTGTTAATTCAAAGTATAGCAAGAAGTTTAAATTACTACAAATTGCATGTTAAAAAATAATTAAGATATTTAGTGCCGTCGAAGTGCATTTATATTCTGTAGGTACATTCTTGTTATAGAAATCAAATGATTATAATAAGGATATCTTTACTATACAGGAATAACTTCTTAATGAACGTAGTCACGCTATACAACAATTTTAAAGCTTCGTATAATTATTTTAATAATAGCCCTTTTATGTATGTATGTATGTAGGCACATAAAATTTAAACCAAAACTTCGGAATAGGTCAGAAGTCAATGGAATCAATAAAGAAAGTCTGATTTAATAAAAACATAAAATCTTAATACAATATTCACTAAAACATATTTTAAAGCGGTTACAATATGTCCTTTATTACGGAACTTATAAAAATCTGTCGTAATAAAGAGTTATAAATATTTCATTTATATTACGCCATTAAACATTTATTAGAAATAACAAAGACGCGTCACGCGATGATTTATTATCATAAAAGTGTAGATTTTGTAATGAATTACATTGCAAATATAAAGATAAGCATAACACAAAGTAAGCTTTATCACTAGTACGTTGAAGTTGTTTATTTATTTGCTCCACTTCTTTCATAAGGCGCTCTGCTTTCCTCATAGCAAACCGTTAATCCAATCTATAGGTTAGTTATGTAGTACTATCAGCTTGGAATTATTAGGACATAACTACAATGTTAAAAGAATATATTTCTTTGTAACATTTTATTATTATTTTCATTCATGTACAAAACTAAGGATGTTGTATAAAATGCTCGTTGTATGAATTAATATAATTTCTTTACGTGTGAATAAGTAGCCTATTCTTAATTAATGATCGGATTAAAGAATAGGTGTGACCGTGTGACTAAACTTGTAATATCTGGGTAGTTAATTTCGCGCCATTTTAACTTATTATTCAATAATTATAAAAATAGACTCTCAACGATAGGTGGGTAGAAACTTCAGAAATTTGGTGTCAATGTTCATAAATAATTAAAAAGACTTTTCCAAAGTAGTTTAAAGTTATACTCTGTAAATGTATGTTATTGAAAATTGTGACTAGGTCTATTATCTATTATCATGTAACTATAATAGGTAGAATTTGATCAAAATGCCGGATTGGTGGTGTCTGTTGATGGCGGCGCTGTTCGGCGCGTTGTCGGCGCTCGCAGTACCCGTTGTACTGTTCCTGTACTTCATCAGACCATTTGAGAAGAAACCTCCCATGGAGGAAGATTTTACCATCCCTATCACTTTACCACCGGTGAGTCATTTATTTTAATTTATTTATAAGGACCGTAATTGCTTACATACTCTGAAACCAATTACGAAAGTCAATACCTACATAATGAAATTGTCAATATATTTCAAACATTTCATTTTGTAGTTTTAGAGCATGTCACGTATCTATAATCATATCATATGTTATTCCTACTTAAATAATTAACGATACTCATTCATAAAGAGACTAGTAATACTTTTTATGTGGCTTCCTGGGATTTCCCACTATGTGTTGCCATTCTATAACTTAATAGTATACGATTATGAGATTCCTACGTTTACAATACGTTTTTTGTAAAATCATAATATTCTTGAACCTTATTCTTTAATCAAAGTAAATATTAAGAAAATATTTTGCCTTTCCTTGTAAGTAATAATTTTCGTTAAATCTCCTTCATCTTAATTTGTGGCGGAAAGCATAAAAAGACGGCCCGAGTTTGCTGTTAATTACAGTCGTCAATCAGTTCATTTTTACTTTATAGCGTTCTTTCTGAGGATACGAATTTGAAGTCAACAAACTTGTAGTTTATTTCCGAGCTCTGCGCTTCTCCGTGATACTAAACAGAAAGTCGTGATTTTATAAGGAAAATGATCAGATTCTATATCATACAGGGAAACGAACCACATCGCAACAAATAAACAACAGTTAATTTCATTTCTTCGTATTGGTCGAGCAGCAATGGGTGACTAATGTTTAAGGCGGCTACGATTTCCGTGACAAATTACCGAACCGGTTCTATGGCACTTATTACGTCATGAGCCCACTGGGGTTTCGCACGGACGAAAGCTACAATGAATACATCTTATACATCAACTTTCCTCAACAATTAAAGTGACTTCCGGAAGATGCCTTTAACTAATTACTTCTAACAGTTTTGTATTTTAGCAACCGCTACTAATATGCTGAGTTATGAATCGCGTTTAAAACATTTGTTCGAAATTTTGCATATATTTACAAGTTCTCGATATCAAACAATGGGGACCTAACGGCCAATCATTGGTTCTGGACTGGTTGAGCAATTCTCTGAATCAAAGGGATCCTTCATTTTTTGCTTTAATTGCTCCTTTCTCTACGAGATTTTGGTTTGTAAATTTTTTGGGCAATTGCAGGAAATCCTAAACGAATTAACCCGAGGTGCGGGCAGCACTCCAGAAGGTGCACTCAACGCGATGCTTCAGTTCATCTTTCAGCAAAGTACGGCTGATACGCGCTGGTTGCGCAGGCGCATGGCCAATGAGCTAGCCGAATTGCTTGCTAAAACATCTTCGGGCAAGATATTTGAGTCGCTTACGGTACATATTATTATAACAAATAATTATATTGCGAACTTAACTGAAAATGAATGTTTCTGAGCAGGGATTTCCTAGTGGCGATTCAGTTCAGATTACGAATTTTATTAGACTAAACTTCTTTCGAATTCCGCGATATAATATGTGTGTATCTCAAGCTGTGCGTTATAACATATGCATTATTCATGTACCATTAAATTTTATAAAAATTGTTTAAGTTAGCGTAAAATCGCAACAGATAAGAAGACAAAGTCATTAGTACACTATAGTAAGACTATACTTTTAATCAATAGATAGATCCCCAATAATTTATAGTGTCTTAAGTAAAAGGACTGTTTCATAAAAATATTGGATTCATTGAAACCTTGCTTTTAAACATTATGGGCATAGAAATTATTACAGTAATAAATAAACTATCACTTTGTTACCAGACAGTTTCCATAAAAGTAAGGTAATAAATTTATGCAAGATCGATCGTTACTGATGGACTTGTATCTAGTCTATGTACTGTTAAAACTGAAACAAAGTTCGGAATTCAACAAGGAAACCTAGATGATTGATACTGGGATAAATTTAGGAAGAAATGGGTATACTATCTTTTTGACGACAGGAAATCGAATCACTACATAGAATAGGAAAGAAAACTGATACTAGGCCTATTATTTTAACAGTTACTACTATTCGTTTTAGTTGCGTTCTTTGGAAGTGGGAACGGAATTCCCTAGTCTATCAAATCTTCGACTTGTCAGTGGTGAACTGGAAGATGACGGCGCAAGATTACGGTCTTTGGATCTGAGACTAGATTTAGCTTATGACGGAAGTTTCAGAATTGAAGTCGATGCGGTAATGCTTCTCGGAAAGATTGCTAATATATCTATTACTGGTAAGTGCTGTGTTATGCCAACACGATACGAACTTCCTAATTAATATAAATGGTCCTGTCTTTCCTTCGAAATGGTTAATTTATCATGTTCTTAACTCAGCTTATTTAGGGTTTACGGCATTGTTTTACCATGTATATATTTATTATATTGTATTAAATATTGATACATAATAGGGGGCAAATGAGCGAACGAGATAACAGATTTAGTGATTGCAGTTCATAAACACTAGGCTCTGAATTGCCAGCTCTTTAAAAATAAGTAGTTCTTTAAGCATTTACTACCGCACATATCACTTGTATAGTCTGATAAGATTACAAGTTCAATAAGGTTTTATTCTGAATTTTAGTTGAAAGTATTAGCGGGAATGTTCGTGTGATGTTTCGAAGGACGCCCTACACTCACTGGGCGCTGGCTTTCGAAGCACCTCCAAAACTAGAACTACGCGTACGAGGCCGATTCCAAGGGAGACAACTCAAGCCCAGACTGGCTGCATTAGTCGCAGCCCATATACGGCGAGCCGTCGCCCAGAGACATACGCTTCCTAACTATAAAATACGGTATACACCTTATTCGGATGTAATACTTTACAACATATTTGCCGTTGTTTTTATAATAATCCGCAAGGGTTTTCCGCATATCGATCAACGACATGGTCAACGTGATTTGAGCAAATTATAATCTATTGTTATATCCACATGAAATATTCATTAAAAACAAAACAGATTATATATCAAATCTACAGACTCTTAATAACGTTCTACATTTACAAATAATTGACCTAAAACCTCAATAATCTTCCGTTTCGAATTAACGTTTGTTTGCGTAATCTTGTTAATGAACGTATTGAACGATTAAAGTATTGATATTAATGATGTGCTAATTGTAGGTACAAGCCGTTTTTCCCAAAATCGGAGCCAGGAAGCACGGAAGGCGAGGATGGGCCGACTCCTCAGGGCCGGCTAACAGTTAGACTGGTGGAGGTCAGCCGACTATACTGGTCAGGAAACAACGGCATCGTGCGTGCCGCCCTTGCTGTCGACTCACACGCCTGGGTAATACATATCATTTTGATACCTCTATTATATTATAGACTCGACAAGGTGTCTGTAAGAAAGAGAGATAACGAGCAATGACCAAACATATTGGGCTAATTATTATTGTAACTGATTGGAACTCAACAATATGATATTTATTTATTTTATGATATAGGTTTTCCATTTAAAACAGGGATGTTTAGTAACTCCAAAATCTACATGTCAGTGTTTTAAATTTTTTGTGTCAATGTGTCAATTCCGCATTTTTTTAGTTAGCAACACAAAAATAAATTACAATTTAAAAGTTTCATATTTTTCCGTTTGTGAAAATAAAGTAATTACGTGTATACTTTAATTTGTTGTATTACAGGTATCACTCAGACGTGGAGTTTTGGTACTAGATGTAGTCCTGCCAGCAGTAACTGGACCGCTGGGACTCGTGTGTTGCCAGGGTGTAGGAGTTGTTCTGGTCGACACAGTAGTGCCAATGTCGCCAGCTTACAGAGCTGATCTGCGTCGAGATGACGTCGTCCTGGCCATAGATAATAAACCTGTAGCTAACGTTGCACAGGTAAGATTAAACTCTTAATTGTTCTGAATTTTCAAAGTATTTATAACAAAAATACTTTGGTGAGAGTATTCGTTAATTCAAAACAATGAATCCTTGAATCAATTTTATACCTTCTTTACAACATTTTGAGCCTAAATTATTATATGTATAATAAAAGCTTCTAATAAGTTCTGTTAAACTAGATATTAAAACCTATAAACTATTTCTGAAAACGTATTTATTTTTTAGGTGGGCAAGCTTCTAAGAAGTGTTGAACGTCGCGCTGTAACAGTGCGCGTGCGCCGGGGCGGGGCGGGCGGCGCCACGCGAAGAGATGAAGAGCCTAAACGGTTAAGAACTAACTTTTCCTTCCGTAGAGTGTCAGAAGTCATGGAGGGAGTACGTCTCCAAGGAATGCGCTCTGCAACCTCAAAAAATAATGTTCATGTAAGTATATAGAACATTATTTAGTATGGCATAACTATGACAAAAGAAATTAAATTCTATTCCTTAACTTACAGGAAACCGATTCCCCATCAAAAACAATTGAACCGCAGAACGACGTCGACCAGGGGAAACAGAAAATCGAGATTGCCCGTCAATTAACAAAGTCCTCCGATCAAATAGGCCCTAGCAATTTTAGTTTGCGGAAACGCCGATGTTCCGTTGAAAACAAATCCTCTGATAGTTCAGCCGGCAGTACTCCACCAGCGTCTGGTGCTAGTACACCACTAAGGCAGGTCACAACTAACAAAACAGTGAAACACCCAGATATACCAATCATAAGAACGGATTCATCGGAATGTAAGGAAAAAGAAGCCACTGCAGAGGAAGATGACCAAGCTTTTGAAGCTGGTGGTCCGAGACAATGCGAGCATGTAGAAATTTGTCAAATGTTCTGGACTAAAAGTGTCCAACTTAAACCGATCATTCCATTCGATGAGGAGACAGATTTTAAGCTGAACGAAAACCACAAATACCTTAATATAAACGTCTGGGTAACGGTACCCGGTGAGAAGGAAGAAGTATTATTGGGCTACTTAAATATCCCCTTAGCTGCTTTACTTTCTGAATGTCAAGATTCAACCGTTCCCCATCATATGAAACGTTACCAGTTTTTGCCACCTGATGTTGATATTAAATTTAGGTAAGATTAGTTACTATCATCAATTGTAAAATCATTTTCTTCTAATAAAATAATGGTTAAGATCAATATAATAACTACTGGGCCTAGTGCTTCATTACTCCGGTTTATTATTATAATATTTTTTGACACGCTGGACAAGTATGCATTCACCATTTCTTGCATATTCGTGGCTCTAAGTGCATCCCTTGCCAGTGGTATTAAAAATTTATGTCAATCTTAATGTATGGCCATGAAATCTGAAATAAATTATTTTTACTCTGTTCCGTAATCTTGGCAGGTTATGCAAGCCTTAGATATTAGTAGGCTCCTGTAAAACTTGCATTCTAATCGAACTCCTCTTGCAGCAAAAGCCTGCAGCCTGAGTGTAATAATTAATCTGTAAATCTTGTATACTAATTGAAGTCCCCTTGCAATAAAAGCTACAAGCTAGCGTCGCACGCAGGCTTCGAGCCGTGCCTGTGTAATAGTAGTATTAATAATTAAACCAGCATACTAGGTAATCGAACTTCTTTTGTAGCAAGAGCCACAAGCTAGCATCGCACGCAGGCTTCGAGTCCTGTCTGTGTTATCGTAGGAGTAAAACTTGCATACCATCGAACTCCTCTTGCAGCAGAGCCACAAGCTAGCATCGCACGTAGGCTTCGAGCCTTGCCTGTGTAGTAGTAGTTTTAATAATTAAACCAGCATACTAGCTAATCGAACTTCGAGCCTTGCCTGTGTAAATATTGCCTGTAAAACCTGCTTACAAGATAATCAAACTGCTCTTGCAGCAAGAGCCACAAGCTAGCATCGCACGCGGGCTTCGAGCCGTGCCTGTGTTTCGG